>PHNY01231413.1:30573-45719 GCA_003724115.2 Anethum foeniculum
GTACATAGGATCGAGTTTCACATGAAGGCCGTGGCGCCGCAATTACATCATTTATTTATTACTTTTTACATTTTTTTTTTCAAATTTTAATATCTTGAAACATATTTTATCTGTACAATGATGGAGATAAGAGCATCTCTAATAATTTTTTAAAATAATATAAAATATGATATTTCTCGTTTGTAAAGTTTCGTTAACTAAAATTTTAACCTATAAAAAAAATTATTGGTGTGTAAATTTTTTAACGTAATTTTATTTATGACATATTACGTCTTGACTTAGTTTAATAACTAACGATTATAAATTGATATTAATATAAAATTAAAAATGTCTAAATATGTATCATGCAACCTGTTCTGTTACGAGATATTTTTTTTTTTTTAAAAACAAAATCCTACCTCCAACTTGTCGAAGAAGATTCAAATCGTCGAATTTTAAACACGCCATAAAAGAATAGAAACAAAATAAAGAAGATAAGATATTGCTGCATTATGTGTTGGATTTTTATAAGATCATTGTTAGGATAAAAATGAATAATTCTTAAGATCACTTCTAACCCATTTTTACGGTGTTTATAACACAAAAATACCTTTAAAAATGATCAATAGTGATTCATAAAATACATATTCTACCATTGGATATTTAAAATACACATCTAATAGTAGAATATCGTACTAATATACGTATTTAATGGTGGGGTAGCTCATTAAATTTCGTTTTTTTTACTATCTTTTTGTATATACGCATTTAACAATAAAATGCCTTTTTTATAAGATTTCAGTTCTATGATAGTCATATGTCAGGGAACATTTTCATAACATGCTGTTTTACAATTGTCCGATTGAAAATTTAATGATGTAAATTTTAAAAATAAAATAAGTCATACTGCGATATTATTTAGTCGTACGAATTCCATACTATGAAATAATACCGCAGTATATTCTTGTGTTTTATCGTGTCGTTTCTTTACTTCAGGTACTCATTCATGTCCCCCTTTCTCTTTTTAGCTTACATATACATATATTCATGTTGTATTTATTTATTTCATGCTTGTACATACTTGGTTTTATGAGTTGGGAAAATCGATTTTTTTGTCACTAAACTATTATTACTTTTAGAAACTTACCCCCCAACAATTTTTTCTCACAATCAGACTTTAACTAATTTTTGTATTGGAATTTGATCTTTCCATTAAAAATACTTAACATCTAGTTAAGTTTTGTTCCAGCTTGGCAATGAAAATCCACTTGACGGATGGCATGTAATAATGTATTATTAAATCAAAAATTAAATAAAACAAAATAGAATGTAATTCTAATAAGCGGTGGATATAGAGACAATCACAACAAAAGCTCTCATTCATAAAATTCTAAACATAAAATTAGGGTTTCAAAACTAAGGCTGATCGCTGATAGATACAATCAGAGTTGAGATACTTCACGGGAGCGAGTTCAAAATGAGGGAAGACATCTACTACTAAAAAGAATCTAAGGTTTTGATAATGTCCAAATCGGTGATTCACTTCCACAAGTGCAACGTACGATATCCTTACGTTCGCTTGAGAATTGATTGAAGAAGATGACATGCAATAAACAATTAATTTGACTTATTTGAAACCCTAATTAGTTTTATTCCCCACATTTCAATGACTCATATATAGATATGATATACCCAGAATTATATAACCACATCATACTATCATTACACATAAGCAAACAAATGCACGCTGACAACTTTTTTAACTGTTTAAATATAATAAATAATGGAATGATTAAAATCATAAACGCCTGTAACGTTAATGGTTGTATTTAATAAAAAATTTGTTAAGTAGTAATAGTTTAGTGACAAAAAAAATCGATTTTCCCTTAAAAGTTTGTCCTCTTCCATTTTGAAGTTTTTAACTTTGTGCTCATCAAGATCATAGAAATATGCATATTTCTTCTTATATTTTTAAACTTAAAGATTTTACCTTTTTATATTTTTAGTTCTATATAGTTGATAAAACTTGTATTTTGCTTATGATTTGATATTGTTGATATGGATGAATCCATCATTCTATCGTTTCTAAAAAGATTTTATCATCTAGACGTCGTAGAGAATTAAGAATTCTTATTTCTTTCAACACAAAGAATACAAATAGTGTGGATAAACATCGAGTATTTTGTAACAAAAAGAACATAACAAACAAGAATCCTTTTTTCGATAAAAAAAAACATTTAAAGAAATAACAAGATCTTTCTTTTGTCCTTTTAAGACAGTCTGAAAAGAAAGAAATGGGAAATGGTTAATGTATTCAAGATAGTTACGTATTTACAAAAAACCGTCTTGATTTATCCTATTTCATCGTATCCGGGATGTGATATGGTTCCGAAGGATGAACCGGATATGGACAGCTCCAATAAGACTTCATTCTTAACAAAAATTCATTTCTTGATTTATTTGATCTATTCCATGACCGGAACATAATAGGATACATGTTACACCACGATTTTGAATCAAAAAAGAGATTTCAAGAAATGGCATATTTAAATTTATGAATTTTGGGTCTTGTTGTTTTGGACTAATTTCTTAATACTCAGTTAGCAATTTATGATATTAGGCTTCTAGGAAATAGATATTGAGATTTTCTGATAGGGAAGGTAGAGGAAATCGAATTGAATGGAGTGAAATTGTCCTAATTATTGATAAAGAACGATATTAGTCTATTCTATTCAACTGATTAAAGAAACAAAAGAAAGAATGTACTGCGGAATAATACCGTATTACGAAGTAAAGGGTTAGAAATATAATTTCTCTATACTGCGGTATTATATCGCAATATGGTTTAATTTTTTTTAAAAATCTGCACCATTAGATTTTCAATCGAACAACTGGAAAACTGTATGTTATGAAAATGGTCCCCGGAAACTAGGGATCGGGAGCCTTTACATAATAGGATATCCAAGTGGTAAATACGTAACCTATCCGTTAGTCTGATTAATTTTGTTACTTTTTTTTTTTGCTAATTGATTACCCACGCATACGCTAGGAGTCGAATTTTTGACCTCCGTAAGGGAGACAAGAGCTCGACCACTGCACCAAATTTTTTTTTTTTTTTGATAATGCGGTGTCCGGGCCAGCTTGCGCGCACCTCGACTAATTCGATGGGCATACTAGCACACTCATACCCCCGAACATGGTAGCCCACTTAATCGCGAAGCGTCCAAGGAATGGAACCCGTGACCTTAAGATTGCAAGCCTTAAGCGCCACAAGCCGACCATCTGAGACAACCCCTTGGGGTTGCACCAAACCTTTGTTGTTACTTTCATCGAGAAAAGTGTTTATTCTTTTCTTCTTTTTAGTTATTATCGGAAAGACATAACATAATAAATTATTTATCCTATTAAAACGAAATAATTGATTTCTATGAAGTGTTTAGCAATTAGTACCTCGAAACAATTGGAAATAAAATAAAAATTATCAAATTTTAAATGTAAATTAATATTTATAATTACTTTCTCCGTCCCGATTATAATGTCCATTATTGTCATTTTTCTTCGTCCCTAAAAAATTGTCCATGTTGTATGATTATGGTAAATAGTCTAAAATTAAGGTAAATGAAAGATGAATAAAGGAAAATATAAGATGAGTAGTTTTATCTAAGTTCTATATTTCCCTCCGTCCCACTTGATTCTTAACATTTGAAATGGAGTGTTCGGTACGTATTTTAAGACTCTTATCTAGTATAGTTGCATAAATTATTTTAGAATTTTTTTTCTTCTGAATAAAAATTAAATGTCTAAATTTTTATTCAAAAAAACAAAATTTTAAAAATAAATTATAGAACTATAGTAGATCAGAGCTTTAAAATGCGTGCCAAACATTCTGTTTCAAATGTTAAGAATCTAATGGGACGGAGGGAGATGATAATTACTAATTTATTTGACTTGATCGAGTAAAATGTGAATTTTAATTGATGGACAAGAAAAATGGGACGGGGAGTAATTTTTTAACCAAAAATTTATAAGTATGTTAACTAAACTTACTACGAACACCCAGAAATTTAATGCAAATAAATGTTTTTTTTTTTTTTTTCATGAAATAAACAGCTCGTTCGGCAACCACAAACTCGAAACAAGGATAAGCACAAACAACAAAACAACACCCTCCATTTTTCCACATCTCGCACCTCAAAATAATGCTCCTCCACGGCAACTTCACCACCCCCCTCCACTCCTTCCTCCGCCACCCTACCCCCCCTACCCACCCCACCCCCCTCACCATCACAAACTACTCCATCTCCGACCAAGACCTCTCCACACGTGGCTTCACTCTCCACCGTACGATCACCCACCTCAACCTCGACGACCTCAACTCTATCTTCGTAGCCGTGGGCTTCCCTCGTCGCCACCCCGACAAAATACGTATTGCATTGGAACACACGGACTCTTTGTTGTGGGCCCAGTACGAGAAAACACAAAAGCCTGTTGCGTTTGCACGTGCCACGGGGGATGGGGTATTTAATGCAATAATATGGGATGTTGTGGTGGACCCCAGTTTCCAAGGGATTGGATTAGGCAAAGTATTGATGGAGAGATTAGTGGATGAGCTTGTTAACAAAGGGATTACTAATATTGCTTTGTATTCGGAGCCCCGGGTTCTTGGGTTTTATAGGCCTTTGGGTTTTATTGCGGATCCGGATGGGATCCGAGGGATGGTTTATTCTAGGAAAGGTAAAAATAAATAGGTGCGTTTTGTACAAAGATTATTATATTTGAAAATATGTGAATGAAATATTATGAAAAAATTTGTCCGTCTATTTTGTATGTTTCCTCTCTTTTAATTTATGGATTGTTATATTTGAAAGTATGTGAATGGAATGTTATGAATAAATTGTCGGTTTTATTTGTATTTATCTGTTTTTTAATTTGTGAATTTAATTTTGACGAGTAAATAAAGTATACGATAATTTGGATATCGTAATTAGATAAATATAATTTTTCATAACAAATGTCATTGCATCTGTAGCGTCCGAGACAATTTATTTCTTACACATTAAAAAAAGTTAAAAACTTGTTCGATTGAAAGTGGGCAAAATTTTATAAATTACTATCAAGCCCTTTACATTTATAAATTCAAGTCATAAATGGCTTTTTTTTCTGAATTTTTAATTCTTTATAGTTCTACAAGTGCGTTGAGAGAAGAGTTGAGTATCAATGTTATATTTTTATTTTTACGTGCAAATATTTAATGATTAAGTTTCTATACAACATAAGACGGATTATGAACAACAACTAATCGATTTATACATTTCAAGGAGTAATAATTATTATCTACACTTAAGCAGGAAGGTGGCAGTAGTTCAGCGGTAAGAATTCCTAAATAGGAGACCCGGTTCGCATCCTAAATAGGAGACCCGGTTCGCATCCCGGCAGCCATGAATTATTTTTTCTTATATTATTTAACAAAAGAAGAAAAAAAAAGAAAAATTAGTGGGAAAAATGAATAAAAAGACGTTCAGTTGCCCTGCACTATTGGGATACCTCGCAACCATCCTCATTTCCTTGGCCCATAATTCAAACATTATATCTATACTTGGGCCGAGCATCATAAATTCATAAATCACACAATTTACACATACTGCATTATTGAGTTTGTTTTATTTAAATAAAAATTTAACAGTAATTTCTTTTTGAGAAATTATCAAAAAAAACTATTTTTTCAAGTTTTTTTACGATTTACTATTTTTCGAAAATATACGTAAAAATACTGTCTACAACAAAAAACAACTTGATATGCAACTCTATTTACATTTTCTGAAAAATAACTGAATTTTTTTTTATTGCATTCGAGATTGCATGCGATTGCAAAATCATATTTTTACAAAATTTTTTGAAAAATCATATTTTTGCAACAAAAACTTTAAAAAAGCATTTTTACAAAAAAAATTAAAAATTCGTAGCCGTAATTTTTTTTTAAAAAAATTATCACCTAGGTTTGGCCATATGACTCTATGTAATCTTCTATATGATATATTTTCGGGCTTTTGAAATATTTTGGTTCATATATATTGGTGCTTAAAAATTTGACCAACTAAATTTAACGTAAGAGCATCTCGAATGGGAATTGTCCATGAAAGTTCCTAATATTGTAAATAATCAAAATCCATCTTACAATAATAATCTTTTTTGAAAGATTTTTTTTCCATAATACAAGTTCACTTTCCGCTTTTAATGCAAATATATTAATATTATTTCAAAATTACCCATTTTTGAAATTGTATAATAATTAATTAGAGGTGAGTAAGAGTCTGCATTCATGCATTTAGTATGAGTATAAGTGGAAATGTATTATTAAATTAAAAAAATTTTAATATGCGTAAAAAATTGAAAAAAGACTAATATTATGGGATGGAGAGAGTAATATATTATTCTCTTTTTTAATATAATTTTTGACACGTTTTACCAAAATTTGCTCCCTAATTGACATTAAAAGAGTCAAAGTTGTGAATTCCTTATAATATATGTAGGTGTTTTAAGGAAAATGATAATTTAAGACGTATAATATGCAGGTGTTTTAAGAAAAATAATAATTTTTCATATTATATAGATGTAATATATTATTCATCTAATTGTTATGAAACACATGCATTATAATATGTAGGTGTAATATATTATTCTCTTTTTTTAATATGATTTTTGACACGTTTTACCAAAATTTAAGGTAGAAGCAATGATAGGTGTTATGATATTATATTACGTACATTATAATATAATGTAGGTGTTTTAAGGAAAACAAAATAATATGTATTAAAATTGATTGAAAGGGTCCCTGTATTCAGTCAATAACATCAATTTCTTTGACTTCAACAGAGAAGAACAAGAGTGACATATCATGTCATGGTCATTTTGCAGCTCTCTTTTATACTTCTATGGGAGATGCTCTAAGGAGCATTAATCAAATTACATGGTTGAATATAAATTTACCATTTGCTACGAAGCTCAGCTATATATTCAGGACATTATGACACTACATAAGTCTCAGTTTAGAATAGACAATTTTTCCCATTCACATTCTTATATGCAATTTGCAAATACTGTAATATAGATTACTAGATTAGGATGAGACTGAAACCAAGTACTCTTCCACTTTTAACCATGTAATCGGTGCAAATTTTTACATGATGAGTAATGTGAACAAAATGAGTGGGAAGGATATCGGAGTATTGATTCTCGAGTTTGATCTATAGTTTAAATTGATAAAAATGGAATGCAGGAAGGAATGGAGCTTACAAAGTGTTATTCTATAAATTTTATTAGTTTCCGCCTGATTCCACTTCTTTGATTCTCTTTCAACCAAACGGATCATGTGCCTTAAGTGAAGCACCAAGTGAGAATATGCACATCTACCAGGCCGGCTACATGGGGTTCTGATACTACTAGGCCTGAATCTTATTGTCAACAAAAATGCATGCAACATGTGATATATTCTATATTCACCAAGTACTTATTGCCAGATTATTAAGTGTAGAATATTTGGATAAAATCAGAAAACGAATATATGTGCATCAGAGACTTGTTATGTTAGATCGAAATTATACGATGATACTTGATTAGCAAGAATATATTCGAATGAATGAATTCTCATTCTAGATTACACACCAAATTCTCGTCTGATATCCACAAGGATAAGATAGGCAGCATGCAGGTGACCAGTAATATGGTAACATGTGGAAATGGCAAGGAGCTGCACTAAGCAGACAACACCTGAAGTAGTCCCTCCATGATGGCTGGGACTTGGATTCTTAGCTTTGATGCCTCGCAGAAACTAAAGACATTAGTTTCGTATAATGCGTTGCCTTTTTATATGTTGGCATCTTACAGTAAGTAGTTCATTGTATTATATCCACTACTGACTACTGCCAGTACCTCCACCACCATTTGTCGAGTTGCTTGTACTATTGGGGCCTTCTCTCAAAGTTACTGAATCATGTTTCCATTATGAATTCTCGATTGAAACTTATATGATTTTATGCTCTATGTTCTTATTCTTAAACTAAAAAAAAAAAACTCAATTATTTAGGTTTGACAAATATGTCTTCTAGGTTGTAGAACTTTATATCTCTTTGGGCTGTTTTCTAGCATAATCACCTTCATGACGACTGTATTAAGTGATGGGGCTCATATATTGTCCTTTTAGAATTTAATGATGAATTTCATAAGTGTGCTCTGAGTTGAGCTAGTGGGATATATCATATTCACATAGTAGCTCCATGATTCATTCATTTTATGCGGCGATAAAAAGTTACAAATTGGTTTTACGAATAATGATAGGAAGCATCATACAAGAGAAGGAACATGAAAAGGTGGATACAACAAATATTAGACCATAAGAGTATATATTTTTATTTTTTGGTTTTTGATACCAATTTATGGCTTAGCTTATCGTAGCAGATTAGTGGAACTACTGATACAATTATCTGATGATTCAGACCTAAGACGGGCAGTAGTGCAGGGTAGTTCCTCTAAATCTCTCAGTCCATTGTAAGTACTAGCAAGCTGAACATCAGTCAGCATTTGACGAAGATTAGACGTTTCTTCCTTAAGCCTTGCATTTTCTAGCACAACTCGGTCATGACTCTCGGATACATTATTTAACTTTTCTATGATGTCATTCTTCTCTGTTCTTAAACGGTGAACTTGTGACAATAACTCATCCAGGTGCTTCTGCTTCCTCATCCTCGACCTACGAGCGGATTCTCTATTGGAAATCATTCTTCTCTGCTTTCTCTCATTGATGATGCTAAGCTGTAGCTCATCGCCTTCATCTGAGGTCGAGTTATTACTAACACACGAGGACTGAGAATTGAAATCGTGGACAGGGAGGGAGTTTTGCAAGTTCATATAGTTGGTTAAGAAGTTGTCGAAGTGCTGGAGTGATGACATGTTACTCTGTATCATCCCACAATTATTATCAACCTGGGATATATTTTCTTGAGCCAAGGTTTGGATTTCTACATATTCAGAAGGGAACATCATGGCTAAAAATGGTAGAGCAATTCTAAAGTTTGGTTTGATTTGGTTTGTTATGGTGAGAAAATAGATTGTGGAGTGGACATATTAAGAATGGATGGCCTTTTATAAGAGGAAGAGGCAAGAAATGTGGGCTACAAAGAAAAAAAAGTTGTAAGAAACTCACGGGAGCAGAACAAGGACATGTTACAGTAAGAGCACTTCAAATGTGTGTGATGTATGCATGTAATGATTGGAACTTTACTATACAAGTGTGGTAAGCATATCCAATAATGGATTCATATGTTGATTATGTAACATATAAAATGTATGTTTTCATGTATATCATGTATGGGCTCGAATAATAGATACCTGTGAAGAAATGTCCAGAAAAAAATCCTACAATTCCTGTCCTAGGTGCCGACAGAGGGAGTATTTACGTAAAAATATGTGTTACTCCTTACCGCTCTTAACAAGCACGATAACATATGTTACAAAAATTATCTACCATCCGTCACGTATACACGTATAGTTTTTCCATGGATCTGCGGATGACTCGAGCTGTAGGATAATTATTGGATACTTGGATGTACTGCTTTCAGGGGAGTTTCTTTGTTAATCAGGTTCAGTGTAATAATTTTTGGTAGGGAAAGTTGTGGTTAAAAAGAGGAAAACAAAAATGACAAGTAGTCTTTCAAAGTCAATCTGAAAATAATTTTCTGAGGAAATGCTTAGCCAAGTTGAGAATAACTTTTTGCACACCATCCCCCCTTGTGATTGATCATGTCCAGTTGTGTGAATGTGGAGAATAGAAAAATGAAAAACAACAAAATAGGAGTTCTTGAAATACATGTTTAAGTAATCTTGTGACTGTAAGGGCACTGATACTTGAAATTTAAGGGAACATTACAATAGTAAAGTATACATCACTAAACCAGTTTACATCATGCATGAACTTGAATTCTATCAGTTTCTTTTCATACTCCTTGAGCTTCAGCTAAGGTCACTTATCAAACTTATAAACTAGAAGCGTCTACAAACTTAATGCACCCGCAGGCAGGTCTCACACTCACATAATCATAAAACAACAATTTTCTCCTAATGGCTGCATAATCCTTACGGATTAAGCTCATAATCCCTACGGCCATTAATCAACTATTCCAAACTTCCGAGTTCAAGTTACGTAAACAAACTTCTAAGTCTATGTTAACTTAGTGACTCTTCCGAAATATTAAGCGTGTTTAACTGATCAATAATATATTTTCGACATTTAAAAATGACATTTTCTTCTTCAAACACGTATTAGTGGTAGATGATTCTGTAATAGCCATGCAACTTCCATTGCAGTTTACGTTTTTTAATTATAAGTTTACTTAACACATGGCTGTGTTAATTACCAGAAGATATCATCTGTAATTAGGTTGAAAGTTTTGCGTCCCTCTCATGCAAAACTAGCCGTCACCAGAACTTCTCACGTCTCTTTCTATTTCATTAGTAGTTTATTAATTAAGCACATTAAGCATTCTTTGTCTATCTATGGTCTAGGTTACTTTAATCACAACATGTGGTCGTTTGTTACTCGATAATGGCTTATTAGTTAAGTTCGAACAGTGTTAATCTCATGAAGAAATCTTAATTAATTACATATAGTAATCTAAATGAATCTAAAAAAGTGTTGCCAAATCTCAGAGGCAGCAACTTGCAACCGAATTAATATGTTCAATATATGTGTGCATGCTGCAGGGATTAGTTCGTCATCACTCATCAGTTAAGAGTTTCAGTATTCTACCACTAATCTTATTTAATTGATCAAAACTAAATTAATTAATCGTATTTTGGTGATCACCCACTGAGCCAACATCTCTTTGGGTTTATATGTGCAACCCTTTAATAAACAACAAATAGAATTGTATGCAAGGTTCCCACGTTAATCCTCTAATTATAATTTTAAGAGTGCGTGTATTAGGTCTTAACTAGCTTCAAGGCGGGTTAGTTATATTTTACAACAATTATTGCTAATTTTTCGGTGCTTGTTTATGGTATATATGTGTTGCTGATACGGTATTTATAGTTTATGTTATAACCACTAACGTGGCGATTAACATCCTTGACATTATATTGTATCACGAATATACATGTTATAGGCTCAATTCTCCATGTTAATAATAATTTTTCACATTTATTAAAATAAGAGTGTAAAATAGTAATTTGGATAATTTATTACCCCAAAGAAAACATAGTATTATAGTATTATATATATAATAGATAATAATAATTTCATTGCAGTAAAGTTAGTATATGAAAATGGGTTAGACGAGCTTAATTTGCACATGTTGACAATAATTTTTTCACATTTATAAAAATAAGAGGTTAAAATAGTAATTTTGAATTATTTATTAGCTCAAAGAAAACATTCGTAGTATTATATATATAATAGATAATAATAATTCCGTTGCAGCAAAGTTAGTTTATCAAAATGTGTTAGTTACTCAAATCTCGAAACATTTTTATTTTATATGAATATTAAAATAAATACTAAATTAAATATAGGCTGATCATAACAATTTTTTTTTACTAAAAAAATAATAATAATACCGCTGCAACTCACGAGTATAAAGTTAGTATATCAACATAAGTTAATTACCTAAATCCAAAATTATTATATCTTACATTAATGCTAAATAAATATTAAAATAAATATAAGTCTAAGTCACTCAAGATCATAGAAAATGATTTTTACTATCTTAGAAAATAAGTCTTTAGCTCAAATGGCGAAAGTTGTTAATTTCCTGGTAGAGCTCTTGGGTTTGATTCTCGGTCATAACAATATTTTTTATGTAATTAAAAAGTAAATCATAGATGTTGCAGGTTAATGTAGAGGGAGATGATACATAACAATAAATTGTTATCAAATTATTTATTTGCAGAAAATTTTTCACAGATAGGCGGAATTCTAAAATTAAAATAATTACTCATACTATATTTATTCATAAAACATTTTTACAGATAAATAGTTGTTATAATCGCCAGAACTGGAACTAGCATACATATTGAGCGGTCAATATAATAGTTTGAAGTATGAACTTCCACTTAGATCATTCCGTTGCCAAAATTAATGGGGAGTATGGGCGTTTAGATTAAACTAGCTCTATAACCCGTGCAATGCACGGGTATACTTTAAATTGCATGATTTAATATTATTTTAAATGTAATTGATTATATATTCATGTTGTTGTCCGTTGAATTGTCAATGTATTTGTTTATGTATATAAGCAGGAGTTTTTGGGGTGCGGTGACAGTGACGCGAGACACATTTGCTCTTTGTTATTAATTTACGTTAAGCTGAACGTGTTTATTTTTCATCATTAATTAACATTAAGTGAACAATATAGGCATATAGTGTTTTCCGAGCTGAAGGTGATCAGTTGTTGTAGAAATGTTATGGTGGTTTGATCTAGTTAGTGTAATAATTATAATGAGATAAATTTAATTATAAAATCATAATACTTAATGTATTACATAATGAGTAGATTAGAAATTATTAATACATAAAAATACTCATTAATCTGTAATAATAAATTAACGTAATTAGTGCATCCATATTAAATGAGAACTAATATGACATGGGTAACCCGCGCACGGCACGAGCATGTTTTATATTAATCACCAATTTTCTTAAGAATATATGATGTATCTGCATATTTGCGATAATGGAGTTAGCGATAAATGAGTTATATGATCTTTTATCTTGACAGAATAATTTACTATAATATTAATGATTTCCTTTGTTTAATTGTTATTCTTTTATACATGAAATTGCGATATTTATTACATTCATATTCATATTAATTTACTTTTGTTTTTACTATAAATCTAATAATTCAATTTGAAAGATGATAGTCAAATGTGATATATGTATTGTTACGGGCATGGGTATTATCTGCTGTATAATTTACTTTTTAGGATACATAAATTATGGTTAATTTATAAACTACTTTTATTTTATTTTTTTTTGTTAGGAAACTACTTTTATATTGATTTGCATGTGTATTCTAAAAAAGTCGTTCTCAATTAATTGACAAATTTTTTCACCTTACAATTAATAATTGTTATCATAATATATTTGGTATTTACGAAAACTCCAATTGTCTTTGTTTATGTTTAGTTTTACTCGAAGGATAATAAGCGTCGCTTTCTTATGATAATCCCCAGTACCGTCACCATTTAAAAAGTTTTATTATTTTCATGCTCAAGTTCACCAACACTAATAGTGTATTTTCTTTCCTGGATATAATTGGATATGAAACATACCCGCTTAAAATAATAAATTTTTATACGTTGTGTTATCATTAAATCATGATTGTTGTTAAAATTATAATGAGTTAAATATAATTAGTATGCCGTATGTTAATATAAATAATGAAGTAGTAATGATTATATGTATTAATAATAAGACTAATTAATACATGTATATTAAATTATATATAATTAATATATGCGCATTAAATAAAGTTATTAACATATAATAATGAGGGGCAAAATATTCAATTAATACATGCACATAAATAAAGTTATTAACATATAGTAATAATGATGGGTAAAATAGTAATTTCAATTGGATTAAATTGTCTCACAAACTCACTATTTACTCTATTATATATACTGGTTACATCTAGTGCGATGCACGAGTTCGTTTTAATATTTATATATTTTTATTTATATTATGTATAATTTTAATAAAAATTTATAAATAATTAAATACTAAATTAATAGTTATATCATTATGATTTTAATTTGAATATGTATAATTTTAAAGTAAGATCGAATAGTATATAAAATGGTATATGATTGAGAGATTCGAACTATTCACTTTAGTTCGTAATCTTATAAATAATAATATAAATAATTATTGTCTTTGTTGTGTACGAACCTAAAAGTTATTTGTATCTTTATAAATATTAGTACAAATATTTGTTGTTGGAGGGATTCGAACCTGGAGCATCATGTGAACTTATTTTTATTTTTATAAATAATAATATAAATGTTTGTTGTTGGAAGGATTCGAATCTGGGAGTTTAGCTAGTGCATTTTTTTTAATATCTTAATCTAACGGTTCTGATCATCTGATTAAGAAGATCCAACGGTCGTGAGAGGGGATAACCAAAATGGAGGTTGAACCAAATTATACCATATTCCGATTATTATAGATTACTAGCTTAAAACTCGTGCGATGCACGGATTTTCCTTAAAATTATAAGATTTTTTAATTTAATTTGAATTGAAAATTTTAATATCATGTCTTTAATTTTATTTGAAGTAGCACATTTCAGTTGAAACGTATAATCAGTTGGTTATTAATAATTATAATATTATTATTTGATTTTGTTAAAATAGAATTGTCCATAACATATCGGAAAAAGTAGAGGTTGATTAGATAAAATAAAAAAGATAATGTGTTTTAGCTGAAAAAATGTAATTGATTAGTTATTAATAATTTTATTATTATTATTATTATTATTATTATTATTATTATTATTATTATTATTATTATTATTATTATTTATTAAATAGTCGAAAAAATAGAAAAGGTTATAACGTATTTTAGTTGAAAAATGTAATTGATTTATATACTAATTATAATTAAAATATAAGTTATTAGTAATTAAAATATTTTATTTTATTAAATAGAATTGCTCGTAATATTTTTGAAAAATGAGGTGTTTTAGTTGAGAAAAATGTAACGTGTTGTAGTTTAAAAAAGTAATTGCTTTATATACTAATTAGGATTAATATAACTTTAAAATGAATAGGTCCTGAAAATGATTAAGTAACGGCAATTAAGTAAAAAATAACATAAATAATTAAGTAAGGGTAATTAAGTAATTTCAGTAAGTACCATTCCGACCGACTACCAAACTTTTAATGTTTCATCTATTATAATATAGAATAGATAGATAGATAGTATAGATAATATTATTGTTTCATTTTTAAAATAGAATTATCCATAACTTGTTGGGAAAAATAGAGGGTTGGTTAGAAAAAACTAAAAAAAATAATGTGTTTTAGCTGAAATTATATAATTGGTTAATTATTAATATTTTATTACTATTATTATTATTATTATTATTATTATTATTATTATTATTATTATTATT
>PHNY01231435.1:0-19104 GCA_003724115.2 Anethum foeniculum
TATGATTCAAGTGTAAATAAGGAAAATTCAAGTTAATTTTTATATTTCCAATATGATTGATTTTAATAATTATCGACTTACTTATAAATTCGAATATAAATAAGGAAATTTTAATATTTATGAATTAATATACATGAGCTCTAGAAAAATAGATAAATACGATTAGAGTGATTTTAGAGCTCCTGTGGGTTTTCCTTTATATATATAATAAAGATATAAAGATATAAAGATAAAGATATAATATATAATATATAATATATAAAAGAAGAAGATAAAGAAATATTGATTAAAACATATTGAAAATTTTAATATAGGAAACAGTTGGTGCGCAGCANAATGGCGAAGCGTTTTCCAAAATAGAATAAGAAAAGGAAAAATTCACTTAATTCCAAACTCAATAAAATCATTCACACCAGCCCCTTAATTTCGTTATTACTGTTTCCTAATATAATAGGTAAGGCAGTGCAAGAAATCTCTCTGTCTCTCTGTCGATCTCGCTGCTTCCAAATTCGTTATTACTATTTCTTTACTTTATATATATTGATATCTCTTTGTCTCCCTCGTTCTCTCTGCTTCCAGATTCGTTGTTACTGTTTCTTTACTTTATATAAATATTCATTGATTGTATTTATATCAACTCCAAATCGATCACTAGGGTTTGTTCTTGTATATAATATAATACTATAATTCAAAATCATGTTAATATCTCTCTCTTTCACGATCTCATCTCTAAATATTTAAGTGTAATATATAAATATTTACAATCATAAATAAAATTACATCATCCTAATAAAAATAAAAGAATGGGCAACTTAAATATTTTATTGAAATATAAAAACAGTATTTTTAATTAATGACTCTTCATCAAAGTTTAAAATATATGAGAAAATTACCAAAATACATTTTTCCAAATTCTTTGACCCAAAATATTCATTCTAAAATATGTGTTCCTAAATACCCACCAAATACTACACCAGAAAAGGACTATCACGCCTGATACTCCACTAGTAAAGGAGTATCTATTCAGATACTTCACGGGAAAAGGAGTATCATCCTCTACCAATGAAGAATCAGCTTGATACTCCACTGAAAATGAAGTTTCTGGTGCGTATTTTTGGCATACTTATTAAAATATGATTATTTAGGAACTTCACCTGTTAAAATAAATAAATATTTATTACAATTTAAATGCTCATTTTATTCTCCGCACTCTATATTTAGTTCTAGAAGACAAATTTGAACAATTTTACAACTCACCCGAAATTTACGAAACAATTATTAATTTAGTGATATTTTAACAATTGATATCTAATGGGATCTATCCATGAACCCGAAACTAAAAGAAAATTTTGAATTCTACATTTAGAATTTTATTTAACTAAAAAAAATTACTTACATTATTGAAATATACATCTTAGTATCTGATTATAGGGAAGACATCTCATAACTTATCAAACTTATAAGTTTGTATGTTAAAAAGTAAGGTGAAGTGTCTAATTAACCATTTCAATAAATATATCCCAAAATATCTACAAATGTTTGCTAAAATACCCGTAAAATACTCGTGGAGTAATAACTGGTAGAGGAATATCTCATCAAACACGTCATATATAGCTCCTGATAGTGGAGTATCATTTAAAATTTTAAAATTGTCTAGGTTGTAGGGTTTAGGGGCTTTAGACTCTTAAACCTAAATTAATGTGTCTTTTATACATTTTTTTTAAAAAAAATATTTCTAAAATTAAATAGAGGATTGAATCCTAAAATATATAGAAAAAATTAGAAATAGAGTTCTCGCTTAAATTTTTTTAATAGTTAAATTAAGATTCACACTTAAATTAGGGTTTCGGCCCTAAACCCTTAATCGATGTGTCTTGTATTCATTTTTCAAAATATTTCTAAAACTCAAATGAAAAATTGTTGAACTATAAAATATTAAAAATTGTAAAAATCGGATCCACCCTTAAATTTATGACAAATGAATATTACGTCTTACCACTGACAGAGGAGTATTAGGCCTAATACTCCACTACCGGTTTGACACTCCACTGGATGTGGCGGCGTATAGGGATGGCAATAGTTCGGTTGCATTCGGCTTTGACAAAAATTAATACTGTGCCGAATATTTTTTTATCAAAATCAAAACTAAACCCGAATTGAACCAAATGAAATCCCAAAATTAAAAACCAAACTCGAATCGCTGATTTTCAATTCGGTTCAGGTTTGAACCGAACTCAAAAATTATATAGAAAATACCAAAATAAATATCTAAAAAATAAATTCATTAACAAGTTTTTATTCAAAAATTAAAATATCCATACACTGTTGCAAACATAATAAAATATGTATAATTAAATTTAGTAATTATATCAATTATTTTAGTAATACTCGTTGCTTACTTAGTCATACTTAATTATTTTTGTCATTTATTTTTTTCATCATACTTGTGTTTCATTTCACGTAGATCTCACTTATCAAGGATCTATCAACTCTTAACCCATTTAAATTGTTTTATATTTGATTACTTAATTAAATTAAGCTATCATATAATCATTTTTTAATTATATACATGTATTATCTATATATGTAATGAAAGTATATTAAATTTAATATATCAAATTCGATCACGTTTCGATTAGTTTCGATACGAAATACGAACAGGTTTTGGGTATTTCAATTTTTGAAAATAAAAACCAAACCCGTATCCGAACTGTAATAATCGAAACCGTTCAATTCGATCCGGAAAATTTTGTCATCCAAGTGGCATAACATCCTGACACTCCACTGAAAGTAAAGTGACAGGTAGGTTGACCTTGAAAAAGAGGTATTTTGACCACTTTTTCTAAAAAGCACAAGTTCTACATTTTCCAAATATATTGCAAGGGGAACAACATTATTTCCTACATAAACTTTTCTAACTTGCAAGCTAAGCAAAACAACATTTGTTTCCTACATAAATATTGGTTCTCGCTTAAATATGGTGAACAGCAAAAGTTAGCAAGTCACAGGCATCGAGTAATTTTTCCTCTTGAGCAGAAGCACAAAATTTCATCAAGAATACAAAAATACAATACAGTCAAAACCATATCTTACACTATGCATATTTCTATAAATAAGTTGCAATCTGGACTCTAGGGAGGCAGCTGCCTATGCTGGTTCTTAAGATAGGGAGGAGTTCTTATAACTAAACTAACAAAATTGCACCTAGGGTATAACCTCAGGATTTTTCCATATGCCGAATAGCTCTCCATCTCTATTAAAGACTCGGATTGACATTCCACCAGTTGATCAAGACCATCCACGATCTTTGTGTCTCCTCTATCTTTTTTGCCTTTTGCTACTTGGGTCTCTGAGCTTCGATGAATTCTTAGCCCCAGTAGATCTGTGACGTTGTGCTTCACTTCTTCTGTTCGCGTTTTTCCTCTCAATCTTCCTCTTTCCACTTAGTGGGGCAGAGCCCCCACTACCCCTACCAGCATGTAAACGTCGCTCATTTGTGAAATTGGCGTTGCCTTTCAATTTGCCTTCCCTTTTCTGTCTTCTCCGTTCCGCAAAATATTCGATCTTGGATGAATTATCTGAATCATTGTGCTTCCTCTTTTGCTGCCTAAAAATATGAGGTCAAATAGTAGATATGAGAACAATGACTTGAAGAAATTAACTGCACAGCCATATGAGTAAAATACATCTTGAGGAATAAATTATACCCTGTAACAGATGATTCTGAAAGTTTAAGTTCACTGTCCGCATTGTTACTTTCCCTTGACTTGCCGCGGCGATTCTGCAATTCAAATTAACAGGTTATAACATGAATATTCAGATTTAACTCATCACAATTAAAGATACACACACACACACACACATAACAAATAAAACTGATTTCAGCCTACGGAATTGCCATGTCGGTATATTTTTAGTCAACCAATTAAAACAAATCTAGCCATGTTACCACCTTTTCAGTATCATGCATACTAGAATGAATCTGCAGTTTCTTTTAGATGGCAACATAGATAGGAAAGAACCAATACCTCCAGAACTTCCTGTAAATAGGTTTTGTATTTATCAGGGACAAGTAATTTGATCGCAGCAGAACCACACTTCCGCATCATGATCTCCAGGATGACAGTAACCTGAGAGTTCAAAAAAAAACACTTCTTTGTAAGGATAATGAAGATTTACATGCTGACTGATTAGATGCAGCAAGCAAGTTCTAGAGATGAATGCATCGATAGATGCCAAGAATTAGTTCGTTCTATCCCATATCCAAATGACAACAAACTAAAGCTAAAAAGATACATGCATAAAGACAGTACATGGAATACATATTTTATTCATAGATAGAAAAACGAGATCCACGTACTTTTGATCTAAAATGATGCCGTGATACGGATGACCATGGGAGTACTTTATTCACAATTTCAGTGAGAAATGTCTGCAGGTCCTTTACTTGAATAGTCAATACTAAAACTTTCACGAAGCCCAAAACAGCCTGCTCAAAGTGCAAGCAAATTTGAGCTAAAGAGAATTTAGATATTAAATGAATTAGTGACTGCTCTAGGATTAGAAAACCAACTCACTTTAATAACTTCGATAGCTTTACAATGTGTCAACTCTAGTACAGATGGCAACAGATCAGGAACCGACAGACAGAGATTCACATCATTATGCACTAGTACAGATAGTGCAGAAACTGCTCCGCTTCTTATGTGAGGAGAGGAACCCGAGAGATAACCCATTATCTGCCAGATGAATTATTCATATACTGTTCTCAAGAAGATATATACACAGTAGCAAAGATTCTGAATGGACCAAATTTTAATGTAATGTGAACTATATGTCACCTCAGATGCATGTATATAGCAGTTTCAGTACAAATGTATTCTGTAAACTAGTCTTCTTAAATTCAGTGTGTGCGAACACGCTAGCGCAATGTATTATATAATCTTGATCCAACTTCCAAGAAAGAAGAAACTGTTAATACACAACAGGGAACCCACTCTTTCTAACTTTCAACCCCCGTATAACCTATTTTAAACATACTTTTTCAATTACATATAATGTTGTCACTAAAAAAAGTTGCTTAAAAGTATCATCAGGTAAGTAACACAAATTATATACGCTTGGGATTTGCTCCAAGTATGTGAACCTGTAGAGCCATAGGCAGAAAATTTCAAATCTCCACAATTACCAACGAAGCATAAAAGCACCCAAAATGCCTCATTAAGAGACAATACAGGTTAATCATGAACTTTAGATACATTTGGGAAAAAGCTAATGCTAAGGATGCTAATTAACTAATAATTCATGTGTGGACAAGATCTACATGTAACAAAAAATAGTTTTTAGAAAGAAGAGCTATTATAAGAATTTCGTAAAGTGATCAACTTGCATCCACCTAACAACTCTTTAACAGTCACCAATACATGTGAGAATAAGGACCAGTTCAGAAATAAGATCGCAAGTAAAGAAAAAAAAAAGAAAGCAAAGACATTTAACTTTATAGCTATTCTTTCCAATATGAGTTGGAAATCAAGAAATTCAGTTGGAAATTATTTACATGTGCATATATCTATAATCAAATTCACGTCCACAGGCATGCAAAATCAGAAATTTCAACTGCTGTCCAGTATTCGTGATTGAATGTTTGTCAGCCATTTATGATCAGTGAAGACAAAGGATGGATTACCATGTTGATGAGTTTGTAATAAGGTCCATCTGGTGTTGAAGGTGACGAGCACTGCAAGTCAGAACCTACACCTAGGAGGATATCATAAGCAGCTTTTCTAATAACTTCATCAGACTGGAGAAAGGGCAAAACATGTGTCAGTAATCCATGCCAGCAAAGAACAAGCATCTCTTAATAATAAATAAAAAAGGAAAACAATTTTTTGGGAATTCATGAGCTCCCAAGCAGGCACTTGCATCAAAGATTTATAAGAAAGAATTACCTATGCATAAAAGATTATACTACATTTGAGACAATATATGGATAATCAATTAAAATCTAGGCATTAGAGCATTTTCTTTTACCAGGGAAAGCTAGTTTACTACACAGGAACAAGAAACTTGAGCCTATCGAGCATTATTTTAACAGACATGGCTTAAGCTAATAATAGGAAAAAGAAGGAAACTACTGTTGACATAAAAATAGGACAAGATAAAACAAAATTTAGATTTGCCAATTATGATAGAGCACATAAGTCATTAGTTATCACTGCAAGTTTGCCAGCATGGTTCAAGTACAAAAAGATATATAGATTTGTTAATTATACTAACCACACACCTTTTCTATATACAGGTAACTCAGAAAGTATATAAAAGTAATTCCTTACCAGTCAATAGGCAGTGAACATGATTCATAACTTCTGAAAAACATGTATTAATGCACAAGCAAGATTCTAGCTAATTTAGACTTGATGTTTGATGAACATTCCCATATGAAGAGACTCTTGCACAGAAATCTATAACATATACGTAGAACACTTATAAACAAGTTACAGCATTACTTACATTTTTCAATGTGAGTATAATCTCATTCAGTATAATAAATGTATGTTTGTCTTCATCGTCTAATGTCTGGGAAAAAAAAAATTAGGTTAGCAAACTTGAATTGAGCTTCACAGACATTTGTAGACAGCTGGAAGTGCAAGCCGATATGAGACAATCATCAATTAAAAATAACACATATGACATAATATGTCATAATAGGTGGTATCCAAATAATAATCTTCACTACCACCACAGCCACTACTATAAAACCTTTACATTTAAAGTTAAGAGGCGTACTTGAGCAGTTTGAATTTTGAAATTACCAACATTTCAGAGAAGTCGTTTTTCTGTATTTCCATCTAAATTTGGACAAAGAGGGTTAAATTTTTTTTCTAAATTAGTACACAATCTTTTGATTGACTTGAACTTTGTTCAAATTTTACATGTAGTTACTGTATAGTGCATATACACACACACACACACACACACATATCATGAGTTTGTCTTTAAACATATTGACTGTATACGTGTCAGGTACTCAGGTTCCATTCTTCGTGGGGATTATTTTGATCAGTCAAAGTCCCAAGAACTCTTGCTTCATAAATTACATCTAAATTATATACAGGTATGTGTATATATTATGCAAGTGTGACAACTGAATTATAACCGTACTCTTTACCTAAAAAGATAATTATTCTCAATCTCTCTACATCTACATGCCTCGACGCAAATTTTTGATGATGCTTTAATATACAATATACATAAAGGAGGCAAGGAATGTATTTAACATAAGATTCATATCAATCCTAAGCCATGTACTGTTTGGAACATTCTAGAAGCTGATCTGCTTCTTCAAAAGCCATGCGAAGTGTTCTGTCACAACTGTGCCTACTCCCAGAGTAAGGAAGTTGTAATAGCTTTAGACGTCAAATGATGATGATATCTCAACAAGACATAATTATATTTCTCAAAATTATATAAGATGTTCAAATAGTAGACTTTACAACTTAGTCTACATTTTAAGATATAACCAAATAACAAATTTTGAGATGCTTTTAAGTCTAGCTTCTATTAGACAATCAACCCTGTAGACCACTTTCAAAATATAAGTAACATGTTAAATAGAACAAACGGGATCCTGTTAGCTGCAAGGCAATAAAAACTATAATTTACTTGCAGTGACCAAGATAAGATCAATTCTCTAACAAATTTATGAGGTCATTTAGTTCCATACAATCACCAGTATACATCTGCAATATTGATTGAACAAAGAAGTATTACCAACCTTTATTGCATAAATCAATAAGGTCTTATAACATGAAAAACGACTTCTGAGTGATATGAGATCTACTGGTAATTTGAGACCAACCAATAGCTCCATTAGCTCATTGAACCTAGAAGAGCAAAACCAAGGATGTTTCTGCGCCAAACAGAAAAGATAATTGACTTGCATGTTTTTGTCACAACCATTGTTTGCCAAGTTGAAATACTTAAATAAAGTTGTCTGAAGAAATTATGCAAACCTCTAAGATTTTGTTCAAAGTGAGGTATGCTTCAGAGTGACCAATCTCATCAGCTCCCTGAATGACACAAAATGTAATTATGTATCTCCTTTGGCCCAAACTATTTAAGAATGTATACTACACTCTGTCATCACATTACCTGAAAAGTTTGTTTGATCAAATTAAATATTTGTTCAACTATATCCTTGTTAGCGACTTCAGCAATAGCGTAGGCTATCTCCAGCATAATACATCTGCACATATTAAGGATAAACAGATTCATTATTTACAAATTGACGCTATACAGTGACCCAAAAACTAAGTTGTTAAAACCATAAACACCGCTAAACATGCTTCTTTCATAATAAGTGCTCTTTGACTTATAATTCAATTATGAATATAATACCTATTTGCATCTATATCTTTGGGGTTTGATACGTTTTCTTCTTTACTAGCTGAATCATCTCCGTGACTAGTCAGTTTCTCGCAATCATCTGCAAGCTGTAACTTCTCGAGCAATGAAATGAAGATCTTTTCCGTAATCAAAGAATCAGTAATGGGAGCCAAGCATCCAATTGCAACCTGATAAACAAGATAACAGAAGTTTGAAAACGGAATTTAAATGCTGAGTTTCTTGCAAAAGTAATGGCAGACTGATATCACCTATCATGGGAAAACTATTCTTTAATATTTGAAACACATAAATCAATTAAGGGTAAAACTAAAAAAGAAGCATATAAACTATTATCTAGTGATTTAACCTGCTATCGATCAATTTACCGATACAATATAAAGTTAATGGTCGTTCCACTGTCCCATCAGAAACTATCTGGCCCTAAATTCAGCTTCAACAATCAGTAAAAGATAATAAGAAACGTCTAGAAGAAAAACAACGATGATCTGTGAGAAAAAAGTATGGAATAAGTGCCCGTTTCGGAACTTGGATTTGATTTGAAATTCATAATTTGACCAAATAACATGTTTGGATAAGTAAAGAATTTGGATTTGAATTTCATTTAAAATTTAAGACATTCAAATTATATGAGAATTTGAAATGACAACTCAAATCATGTCATTTGAAATCCATCATTTCAAATGAAATACATGTTACCAAACAGGGCATAAAGGAATCAATTACATGACAAGTGTAGATAGAATTTCCTAGCAAAAATCATGTTGTTCACGACACTCTTATCCTATCCTATGTACAGACTAAAACATATTCACAATATCTAGACTGATCACATGCACTATAACGAGCACAACACCTAGCTTATGGACTTACATATGTATGTATTGACTATTAATTAGCTCATTTCACAACTTATCTTCCAGAGTTAAAAGGATCTGAACATTCACAAAAAAATATTTTTTTTTATACGAAAAAATAAATGTGACAAATCACACTCCACCTATGTACTGTACATGAAACGTTTCTCCTTCCTCTATTTGGTAGGAGTTAAAAACAGTTGAATCTTATATTTTTTTTATTTTTTTCCCATTTTCTTGGTAAGCATACTCTAATGAAGTTTTTCTTTATCACTTATCATCACATAGAAATACAAACACAGTGATCAAGTGCATAATTGATCAAATTTAATCTCAACAAACCAAGTATATAAAGGAAAAAAAAACAGGCGACAACTAGTTCATTTGATTAATTTCTTCGATGCCACTAATCAGTGACATAGTTTTTAATAAGTAGAAATTCTAAATTAAAATAACAAAATATATAAAAGGAGAGTAGGGACTAACAACTTCTAATTAACAAAAAGTATTAGATAAAGTAGAAAACCTTTAAATGTATATGCTTATCATGAGGTACAGTAAACAGAGCATCTGTTAAGGCTCGTAGCAACTTCTCAGAGCATGATGTCAGTGCCCTTAGATTTCTTTCAGCTGTTTTTCTGGAATAAGAGGGCTGTTGCTCAAAGTTTATTGCAGTAGGTATCATTGCTCCATCCATCAGTGGATGTTTTTCAAATTCACCAGGTCCCTTGTCCAAACCAAGTACTACACCTTTATTTTGGTTCACGAGCTCCTACCACAAAAAGAATACTAGAAGTAAGAACAAACAAAACTTTGAACAAGCGTCAAATTGACGCACCAAGGAAAAGAACGAGCTCCATACTGTAGATACTATTAAAAAAACAATTGAAAATCATCAAGGGGTAAAGATCCTAAAACAAACCTGCAATGATATGGCAATGTTTTCGATCATAAAGGAGTCCTCCTTGACAAAAGGAATTAATAATTTCACCAAAGATTTGATATTCTTGTGCATGTTGACAGGATAGCGACAATGGGCAGGTAACAACCCCCATAAAGCATGGGCATGAGCCTGCAGATCTTTCTGCAATACGGATTTTTTGACTGGAGAAACGAGCATATTGACATTGGAGATATAAGAAGATATTATAGTGTTGCATTACCAAAACTACATGTAGAAAGCAGAATAGATGCTTCAGAATAAAAAAAAAATCATAACCTACTCTTCTGTCTTGTTGGATAACTTCACAACTAATTTATCTCAAGGCCTTGAATCTTAAGGACCTTGAAAGGCATAATGTCCAGGTGAAAATCCACATAGGTGATGATCCCGTTGTGAACTTCCACTTATTTTTTTAATTTCAATTGCCAAATGAACCAAATTAGCGGGTTTGGTGTGCACCTAAAATATTATTTGATACAAGCCTCAAGGTAGTGGCTACCTTTAGGGTAGTGGCTATAGGTTTACTGTAATGAATATCTGTGGCTATAGGGTATGTATGAAGCAGTGTTATCACTAAAAGAACATATTGAGTAAAAATATGTCAACAACACAAGCAATGTGTCACATGACCCATACAACATTTAGGTAGGATATAAAACAAGCTTAAATGCTGTAATGATTCTGAATTTTATTATTACAACAAATTGAGTAAATACCTTTATGTGAAGCCCTCGCAAAGGATTCTGCCAAAGGCACAACATGCTCTATAAAGAACCCTAACGATGCTCCCGTAATATATTTCTTTAATATAGGTATTAACCATAGGTTAGAACATGTGAGATCTTCAGCATTAAGGGATACTGGTAGCAGGTCGAGTAGTTTCTCTGGCCCCATAGCAATTACAGCAGCCCCGATACAAACCTGAAGCTGCAATCCATTTGCAGAATAAGATACAATTCGACTGCTTGATAAGAAATCCAGAAATCACATTACTGTCCACTCCCAAAATCTAATGTTGAAAACATGACTACAGATGAAGATAAAGCAAGAGTGAGCATATCCTTTGAACTCAATGCAAACATACAATAAAAGATGGAGAAGAAAGAAATGAGCTAATGAGAATTTGACAAACTGCAAAAGAATGAAAGATTTATTTTAAAATACAGCATTTGCGAGAAACGGAAGTGATAAGATCTGAAAAGGTCTAGCTTTTGGGGTTCAGCAGTTCCAACATTCTCAACTCTGTTTTACAGACATGCAGCTAAAGACTGACATAGAGATGATAATTTCTTAACTATAATTTAAAAATCAAAACAATAAAGGAACAATTTAAAGCATTCACTAATTAAGAAGTTTACAGTTTTCCTATAATTCAAAATATTGTACCATATGAGCAGATTACAGATGTGTTCTGAAGAGGCCACTTCTTTCGTGAATCCTAATTCCATCATATCATCGTATGGACAGGCAATGTTTAGAATAAAAACAAATATAAATGGCCAATATGGTTGATGCAAACTAAATCTCCTAGGATTGTAGTTCCAGGAGAGCTGTGAGAATTAAAAAACCCCAAGACTGAAGAGGAAGAGTAGATATCAAGCGATACAGGAATTATAGCAAGAAACAACAGAATAAAAAGGGATGTGGAAAAACAAAAAAATCTATCAAGATAACAAATTCAGTGAAGCTGATACTTAGTACACTTTATATAGGAAAAAAAGGACAATAAATGCATCATATGAAATAATCCTTTATAATTGATGCCATAATTCAAATGACTTCCATCTACACATACCTTCTCTGTGTCACAATCACTTGTCATGAAGTTTGCCAGTCTGTATGTAATATCCTTCATGTACAAATGTGAGACATCACCTGAATTCGTGAAGGCAAGGTTATAAGAAAGTAAAGGAAAGTTACTATCCAAACGAATATTATATTAAGTAGCTACAGCCTACAAAGACAACTACTAAGGGAGACCTTAGAAAGAATCTCGATGATTGAAAATATTGACACCTCCTATCCGTTGTGCAATTAGATTTTAGTGCAACATAGATAAAATTACACGCAAGTAATAGTCTGCTCATGAAGTAGGCATCCTAGAAGGAAGCTTTCTATTCAGAAGTAGCTTCACTTATATCAATGCTTGCCTGTGGAAGAGGCCAATTGCATGCCGCCAATTGGTCAATATTATTGGTAGCGAACTTACATTTAACACATTTTTTCATGGGGTCTCACCTCTATCCTCTAAAACCTTAGATAATCACTAATTACCGAAACGAAGTAAAAATAAAGATAATTGAAGGAATCATTTGCAGGACAATCAAACAATTCCTTCTTGTATCAGAAACTATGCAAAAACCATTTATGCCTAAACTTACCAAGTTTAAGGAACAAAACGGAGATGACTGCCAAAATATGCTCACTGGGGACTTCATCAGAAGCGCTAAGCAGATTGCCAATTACAGCACATACAGATTTCACAACTGAATCCACCTTAGATGCATCTTCATTTTGAACCAACTGACCTTCAGTTGTCACAATATTTCTTACATCAATATGGAGATTAATTAGCTCTTTCATATAATCGGAAGCATGTGATGCGGTTGTGCCCTCGGAAGTCAGCAAGCCTGTATACATCAGAATTGAAGTTGAATTATTTTATAAGGTTGTAATGCAGGGTTTATGATGATTCTGACATAACGCTGAGCTAATTTCAAATTATATAAACAATAATCACTTTCTAATCATTTACTACACCAGAGCACCACAGGTTGATTAAAAGGTCAAACGATATTAAACTACGCATGGAACCATTATAGTTCAGATTTGCAAAGAGTAAAGATAGTACCCAAATAGTAGCATTATATACATGCATGCCTATATACAGGAATACGTTTAAAGCCAGAATAACAATGAAAAAAAAGAGAAAGGAATGGTCTTTAATTTACTTCTCATTGATATTAATGCGATTTGTTATTACAAAACATTTGAAGTGATGCAAGATGAGAAATAGACGGCAGTGTAAAAAGTATTAATTACCTTACCTTCTAGTCTTTTTGATTGTCAACATAATACCACAAAAGCACCAACAAGAGTTGTTATGTTACCAGACCCCCTAAAACCCCAAGGAAGAAATGAGGACTTCACTGGATCATATATTACCTTACACACACCCTCACTTGAAAACCCATTTTGGGTTGAAGTGTGAATCACTAGAAGTCCCCTTTGGGACATTATCCAATCTTAGTGTCCAAATTAATTATTTAAATACCGGTACAAACTCGAGACATCTACCAACCTGAGCTCTCATACCATTAAGGGGTCGCTTGGTTGGGGGTGTTCTGGAATTAGGCATGGGTTTCGTTCATTCCAACCCCATACCTGATGTTTGGTTGAGAAAATTATTACTCTAAACCCGTTCCTCAAACCCCGAACGTATGGGTTTTTCATACATGAAAGAGGGGTATAGAGAATCAACCATGTTTCTATTATTTCATCTCTATTTAAATAATTAAATATATATATTTAATACAAAAATAAATGAATGAATCAAGAATATATTAAGATAATATTTAAACAAAAAATTTAAATTAATTGGAATTTATGATTCAAAAATATTTTAAATTAAACATATTGATTCCAGCCCTCAACCAAACACATCATATCTAAAATGATACCCCAACACCGTACCACTTTAACCCGATTCCTGAGCCCAACCCCATACCCCTTCTCAAACCAAACGATTATCATCTCTCCCAAAACCTCGAGATATTAAGAAAGCTTTTTTAATAGGAGTAATGAAATCACATTATGCAAATAACTTTAAAAAAAAGTAACATAAATTTATGGAAAATATGCCACAAACAAAATTGGATAATACCCCTGGCCATCCTCTAAAAAGCGAAAGACATAATGTATGCTCTTATATCAAACCAAAAAAGAAAATATAAACATAATACAAGATACACATTGAACTAGGCATAAATAAAGCATGAGACAACACACATAAATAATGGCAGAGTCTTGATTTTATACTTTAAGATTATATAACAAATGATACAGGATTATAAAGCCCTACTAAAGTAATCTAATACAAAATAATTTATATTCCATATCATAAACAAAATCAAATTCATTTAACACTAAATCGGTAATATACGACGCAATCAAATGAATCTTGGGGACAACCATCAATGATAACATCCAACCGGATATATTAAATCGTTTTCAACTTTGTGCTTACTTTTTGCTAACCACAAAAAGTGTTCTTTCTTTTTGTGGTTAGCACTTCGTAACAGGCTTTTAACCAAGGACAGAATGCTTCATTTTGGCATTGCAGTTGATGAGGAATGCATGTTATGCAACACTGGTGCGTCTGAAAGTACTGTGCATATTTTCACGTCCTGTCCCGTTGGTAAGGTGGTTTTTGACAATTCCCCGTTCCCTTTACTTTGTGATTGGAACCGGTATACACAGGGGCAGTTCCTCATTAGCAGTTTACTGAAATTTCATGAGCAGCTTGCTTACTTATTCCTCTCAGCTGCTGGTCACACTATTTGGAAGGAGAGAAATAACAGAAATCATACAACTGGTCACAAATGTTCCCCTGACCAGATTGTCCACAGAGTCAAACAAACTGTGCGTAGAAAAGTTTGCACTAGTCGGCAATTTCAAAAGAGAGCTGCCAGGGATAGCTTGTTAATTGCTGCACTTTATTAACTGTCTAGTTACCTGAAAATCATATAGATTTCTAGCTGGATGTATAGTCGTTTGTTGGTAGGTTGTAACTGTCCCTATGTTCTGACTTTTGTTATGGCGGGGTATGCCCCTAGTTTTTGTAATTAGTTTGTTCGGTGGTATATAAATTTTTATTTAGCAAACAAAAAAGTATTGAAACAGATACTGTTTAGTCATATTAACCAAAAAACCCCCACAAACACAAACTGTGTAGTTTCCATTGAAATACACATGCCCATTGTAGTACTGCTTTCAATGTGGTATACTATATACTGTTGGTCCAAGGATGGTATCTACATAACCTAGTGACAACAGAAATTAACAAGTAAAACAATTAAATAAAAATCTTAAGAGAATTAACCTTTGGAAAATTCACTATTTTAATGAGATGTAGAGTGATTCAACATCCACAACTCTGAGGCTAATAATTATGGTGATTTGAAGAACTACTACCTCTATAATAATTATCCAACTGCAGAATTGAAAAAGGAAAGAACATAATGGATGGCAACCCATATAAGAGAGATATACTAATAGTTTTATTCAATAGATGTGCATTTTCATAATAAACTTAGACTAATGTAAACAAATTTAAAATTATATTCCTGCTCCAAGTAAAAGAAAAGTATTAACATGATTATCCTAGTTCTAGTTCCAAATAATCGACTTATCTTGTATGATTAAAGATAAACATATAAATATTTAAAACCTTACTATATGACATATCAAAACATCCAACATCTCAATAACAACTGTAGTTGCATATTTAAAGTACTTAATGATTTTACAGCATATTGAAATTAAAATGTACCTTAGTACAACAAGGGTGCACAGGAAAATCGAAGAAATCTTTCCTATGCCATTGTAAAGATTGTTTCTTATGTTCCAATATGAAAACATATTGGTATTTACTATTTGAGGTAACAATGCAGACCAATATTATATGTTATTGTGCTAAGACATCATAGTTATCATTTTCTAAGTAAAATAAGGTTTTCATTCTTTTTAATAGTTACGTAATCCACAAAAAATTGAATGAAGAAGATAGATGCATGGGATATTAGTATATCTTCATTGTTAAGTGCAATGAATAATCATTCCTCTCATCATTATCGAGACATCCTGGGAAACTAAACTAAGTGCTTTTAATTTACTTCAGATTCTCCTAATATATGTATATTTACAGAATTCTGTCACTTTTTTTCATTCAACATCGCAATATTTGTCTTTTTGTATTATATGGACAAAGGAATCTTTTGCACTAAACACTAATCAATCAAATAAAAAGGAACAATCATTTACGCATAAGTAATTAATCTTTGTGGTTTAACAAAATGTCTAACTAGATTATCCAAGATATTGAAACTAATTATGGAGGCTTACCTCCTAGAGAGCGGAATACCAGGGAAAGATGGCTGTTCCATGTGATTGATTCCTTAACATGAAGCTTGTTCATAGAAATTCTTAGCAAATATGCTGCAGATAAAATTGTGTCCGAGGGATTCTGTCGACGAGATACATATGACGCAAGTAAATTTACAAGTCTATCCAACTCTGGAACAATGTCATCACCCTCGATACTTTCAATCATTGTCTTGATAACATCAAAAATATGCCTTGTCAGAGTTGAGAACCTGGATGTCACAAGCTTTAACAATTCTGAAAGTGCTTCTAACTTAACTTTAGCAGATAGATACGGAAGCAGATGTTTCAATAAATTCAACATATGCAGGATTTCAAGCTGTTCTGCCTTTGGCAATGTATCTTTAGATCCACTCGAAGATTTTGCGGCCGATAAATCACCCATTGTTTTCATGGAAGTTTTGAACAAAGCCAACACATATTTGCTTGCCTTATGTTTTACAGTAGAAGATTCTAATGCTTTAGAAACATTCACAACATAATCTTGAGCGCATTTACGAACCTAAAACAGAAAACATAAGCAGCATGTAAATGCAATCAGTGCATACTCCTTTTCTACTATTCACAACTCAAATCTCATTTAACAGATAAAAAGGAAACGTCAGCACCTACACAACTAACATTTGTAACAAACACAACTCAATGCAAGTAAAAAACTATAATTTTCAAAAAGAACACGAGGGCAAAATTATATTTTCACAAATGACATTAGTATTAAGCTAAGAAAATATAAATCATGATACGTCATTTCATTTCATTCGAGCTAAACAGAGCAAATTGTAAAAATACACATTCCGAGTTGTGAATATAAAGATACCTTAGGACGTCTATCAATGGAGAACTTAACGAGCACCTCGAACCCCAATTTAATCTCCTTCCACTCTTCTAAATCACAAAACCCTAACAAAATCCCCAAACTCCTAACCACGGCTCTCACACTCGGCGCGGAACCTCCAACACTCGGATTCCCAACAAACTCCACCAGCACCTCCACGGCATCCCTCGCCTTATCCTTTCCAATCGCCTTTTCAGGCACTAACGGCAACACGAGCGACAAAAACGACGAAAGCGCGGCAATCGCGTAGGCATCGAGCTTTCTGGAAGTATCGAAGAGAGCTTCGATAGTGGCGGCGAAGTAAGAGAGAGGAGAGAGAGGGAGAGAGTGGGAGAGAATGATGGAGCGAGTGGCGGCGGCAGTGGCGCAGAGATGGCGGTGTTGAGCGGCGGAGGATTTGGAGTAACGAGTGAGGAGTTGTTGACAGATGTCTGAGTCGGTTGTTAAGAGTTGTTGTTGTGATTCTGAGTCTTCTTCCATTGTTGATTCTGAGCTTTTTGGGGTTTTCATTTTTGTGGAGTTGGTTTTGTTAGGGTTTATGAGGAGGGTTTTGGTATATCAACAAGAGCTGAGCTGTTCAATTGGAATTGAATTTCAGAAATTCATGCTATATTAAATTTTAAAAATATTATTACAATTTGGTATTTTTTTTAAAAATTTGAATGTACAGTAAAATCTCTATAAATTAATATAGCTGGGACCGGAGAATTCTATTAATTTAGAAAGGTATTAATTAATCGATAAATTAATATTTATTAATTTATAGAGAGTTTTCGGTATTAAACAAAATTAAATTTTAACTATAAAAATATTAATGGAACAAACTCTCATAATTTATGTATTATATCGAATTTCATATATTACTTAGAAATCTAATGCAAATCGACAATATTTAGTGTAAATGTATTGATTTGATTCTTAAAAATAATGTTAAGACGATGTTAAAGACGATACAACATCTTACATGTGAAAAATTACTAAGCGCATTAAAAATACTTTACTAAAAAAAAAAGCGCATTAAAAATACTTAGTGATTTTTTTGAAGTAGTACCAAAGCAACATTTAAATTTTTGAATTACTTAATGACTTTTTAAAGTCTTTCAAACACTTAAGTTTTTGAATGAAATAAGAAAGGTTAGGATTAAGTCTTAAGTAAATTTAAGTTTAAATAAAAATAAATAACAAAATAATTATATTTAATGTAATTGTAATAAATATATTTTTATAATTATTATAAATTATTAATTTATGATTTTACTGGGTCTATATTTTTATACAGGAATTTTCAAAAAATTATTATCTTATTATTTTATCGAAATTAATCATTTTTTGAACTGGCACGAGTTGGGATTAAAGTAAAATATTATTTTAGAGAGGTTATTAATTTAACGAGTATTAATTTACCGAGGTTTTACTGTATTCAATTTTCATTTTTAAGATATTTTTAAAATTTATACATATTTTCATTTTAGTTTAAAAAAGGATTTATAAAGATTTACTGATATTTAAAAATTCATGATTTTATGGAATTTAATAAAAAGATGGAATTTGATAAATTTGATAGCGTATTTTGCCAGTTTTAAACTTCGATTAAAATTTACGAAGTATTGACCAATTTTTTGTTTAAATTGAATACATCTTCGTAAGATATGAATAAAATTTGATGTTTTATATTCTTTTAATTATTTTAGCCGCTTTAACTTTTTTTTTTCATTCTACAATTAAACACAATAATAAAAAAAACTAGTTAGTAAAAAAATCATATAAGAATAATCAAAATTTAAGAAATATGTAATAAAATGAATTAAATTAGATTTTTTATTAAATAATGAAATTAATGAGTGAATTTTGTGGAGAATATTTATTTCATTTCGCTAATATATATATATATATATATATATATA
>PHNY01231457.1:1132-13962 GCA_003724115.2 Anethum foeniculum
AAGAGCAATTATTTAATAATAATAATTGCAGCTTCATTCGATGGTAATCTCCTTCATTATAGACTTCCCTTTTCCTCTCCTTGTGGAGATCTCAAAGCCCAGATAAAATTACACTTAGTCATCTCTAGTGCATTTGCCATCTCTATCACTTCTTCTGCAGACAAATAGGTTTCACTCCCAAAGCACACAAACACCACCGAAGATTTTTCTTTTTGGTCGAGCCCCTTGATGATATTCTTCACATTATTATCTTCATTTTCAGTTGGAACATGAACAAGCGGACCAACTGGAATCATATTCTTCTCTACCAAATCCGATAGAAGATCAATATATTTCCCCTCAACTTCTCTAAAACTCTTTACCAAGACAAGGATGCAGGATCTTTTGAAGCATAAGAACGAGTTACGAAGAATCTTGACTGAACTTTCAGAAACTCGTGAAGGGTCCACAGAAGAAACGACTATATCAGGGAATGGAAATGTATCACCTGCCTTTCTGAAGTAATGTAAAAATAGGCATGAGGCTGCTGCGGGATGGACTGTAAAATAAACCGCGGGAATATTGAGGGACAGAGCAACCTCTGCAGACCATGAAGGTAGGATATCATAGATAACCAAATCGGGTTTAATGTCTTTCAAGATGTTAGTGAAGATTGGAGCTGACTCTTCAAAAGCTTGTTGGAGGATCGGGTTGAGATGGGACGGAAGGCCATTTGTGGAATGATAACGAGGTGGCAGGTCCGCAGAAGACGGAAGATGAAGCTCTACTAGTTGAATATTATCATCTTCATGAACTCTGTTCTTGACGGAAGCAAGGTTGATAGGTGTAGAAGAAAGATAAATATTAAAACTTCTTTTTGTGAGTTGTTTAGCTAGTTCTAAGAAGCGACCAATGTGACCATAAGCTAAATATGGTAACATCACTATACTCATTCTCACATTTTTACTCTCCATCTTACACTTTGGTGTTCCCTGAACGATGTCGCATCTATTTTGGTAGTCCTGTGGTAGGGCTATAGCAGGGTGTACTGGGGTAAAAAATTTAAGAGGGTTTACTGTCGCATCTTAAGACTTTATTTATTAGGTCGGTTTCATTCGTATTATTTAAGTTAAAGATTTCTGCAAAATTAACATCTACATTCTTTTGAACTAAAAATAAATTCTGTGTTAACTTTACCCTTCGGGATATGTTTGATTTGATTTGAACCTTGTGTTATAGTCAATGAAGATGTTTTGATCATTGTGTTGATGCTTATTATATAACAAGGGCCGGCTCAAGTATTCGCACGCCAACATGGAATAATAGATTGTAAAAGCACTTGCCGGGACGTTTTCTGACTTTTGGTTGAAAACAAACATCAAGGCCGGTAAGCATATTATGATAATTATCTCAACTCCTAATCATGATTATTACATGTGCTATATTGTTTTAGTGATTTAACATAATAAGTTCGGTCTAGCACAAATGATTGTTGCTGTAGTATTATTCAGCCGTACGTGTGCAGTAGAATCTTTAGTGTTAATATCGTTTTACTTACTGCAGAATAATACCAATGTCCCGTAACTTCCGCACGTCAATTAAAATCAACGTCCTTAATTACATTTCAGCCTATCTCTCACTAATAAAGTACTGTACATGAGAAACAAAGATATGTGCATCAGAACTATATGGAAATTTGAAAATGAATAGCTGATGTTTTTTTTTCCCTGTAATATCCAAGAATATGGTAAGCCAAACTTCAGGACTCATGCTTTTTGAAAGAAAAGTTGTCCAGAACTTGCAGAAACTACTCCTGGAACTTTTGGCTTCTAAATTATGAACAGAAGAGATATGTACTGGTTATCATCTACTAATCTATCTTTCAAGCTCCTAGGTTTATGACTATGATGTTATGTACAATTTTGTCCTCTACTAGTGATCATCAGATTTAATCTCAACTTCACTATAGTTAGCGAGGCCACCTTCAACCTCTGCTGTAGATTTTGAGCCCGAAGTAGCATCGAGTTCTAAGGAGTTATGAACATCTTCCGGTCTGATTACATGTTCAAATGTTTCTCCAATATCTCCCTTGACATACTTTAATTTACCATCGTCTGATTTAGTAATTTCTGGATCATTTTGAATGGCAGAACTGTTGTTGGCTTCCTCCATTGTTCTTTCTAGAGGAGGATCCGATGGTTCCTGTTCAATCGCGATGGCAAATGTTAAGTCTACATAATCTACTTCCCTCTATAGATCAAACACATTTTTATGTGATACATAAACATGGTATTTATGTTTCAAATCCTCCTAGTGTGTTTATCCTGTTGGATAAAGGAGCTCCGAGAAATAAAGTTAAACTCTTAGAGCATGACACGAGGAGGGTAAAGATGTACACATCCCTTACCTCTACCCCTGGATTTTTTTCAGTAAACACCCCTACTTTTTAATATAATTCTATCTATATACAAGCGAAAAAACAGCCATTGGAAATTCGGAATTATCTTACCTTTATGTCCACATGTGCCACAAGATTGCCTGTATCAGTACTCGACTCGGTTTGCTTTTGGTCCAAAACTGCATTAAGAGCTTTACTCACTACTGAGCTATCTTTAGCCTCAGCTTCATGTGGTTGGTTGGAAAAATCATCTAGTGTTGCTTCATGTAACTCTTTCAATTTAATATCAGGGCCTGATCCTGAATTCCCTTCTGTAGATCTAGATGTATCAAAGGTACCTTCCTGTCCATTTATTTCCATAGTACCTTCTTTTGTATCTTCAATAGATTTTGAAGTTGAAGGATTTGATGGTTCCATAAGAACTGACTGTTCTATTGATGCCTCGTTATTGTTATCACCTTCAATATTTTCAACAGACTCCAAGACCGTACTCACTTGATTGCCATTGACAACTAGGTTGTCAACATGAATACTGGTGTCAGCTTCTTGGTTGTCAATAGGAGGATCCGATGGTTCCTGTTCAATCGCCATTCCAAATGTTAAGCCTATATAATCTATTTCCCTTTATAGATCAAACACTTTTTTATGTGATACATAAACATGGTATTAATGTTTCAAATCCTCCTAGTGTGTTTATCCTGTTGGATAAAGGAGCTCCGAGAAATAATATTACACTCGTAGAGCATGGCACGAGGAGGGTAAGATGTACACATCCCTTACCTCTACCCCTGGATTTTTTTCAGTAAACACCCCTACTTTTTAATATAATTCTACCTATATACAAACGAAAAAACAGCCATTGGAAATTTGGAATTATCTTACCTTTATGTCCACATGTGCCACAAGATTGCCTGTGTCAGTACTCGACTCGGTTTGCTTTTCAACGAAATCTTCATTAAGAGCTTTACTTGCTACTGAGCTTTCTTTGGCCTCAGCTTCATGTGGTTGGTTCGAAAGTTCATTTAGTGTTGCTTCATGTAAATCTAATTTAATATCAGGGCCTGCTTCTGAATTCCCTTCTGTAGATTTAGATGTATCAAAGGTACCTTCCTGTCCATTTATTTCCCTAGTAGCCTCAATAGATTTTGAACTGGAAGGATTTAATGGTTCCCTAAGAACTGACTGTTCTATTGATGTGTCGTTATGGTTATCACCTTCAGTATTTTCAACAGACTCCAAGTTTGTTCTCACTTGATTGCCAACTAGGTTGTCAGTATGAATACTGGTGTCAGCTTCTTGATTGAAATTGCTCTGATGAGGGTATGGATCCTGTTCAGTACTTTATTAGTTAATATATTTGAAGAAGAACCAAAGACCTACAAAATATTACTTGGTTTAATGTGATGAAACAACTACCTCCGAGATCTTGAAGATGCTCACTTTTCAAATTTGTAATATTCTCTATCTATATACTTACACGTTTTTATTCGTATGATATGATTTTTGAGATAAGAACTGATAGCATGATCATATTACTATCTTAAGCATATTAAGTAGTCCAGCTAAAGAATTGAAGAGCTAAGAATTCAAATATTTATACAGAAATATTGAAATTTAACGTGTATCGTGTATAAGCATGTCTAAGCTTTGTTTAGGGTCTATGGTCCTTCAAACTCTAGCTTCATGTGATGTTTTGTGTTGTAATACAGCATCACTACTATGACAAATATATATATAGAGAAAAAGGGTGAGATATACATGTATGTCCTGATAGAAACTGCTGGCTGAAGTTGATATCGAATCATCATGATTTTGACGTTCTTCAGATCTGGACCGGAAAGGCATGTAATAGAGAGCATCAACAAATCTTGGGCTCTGAAAGTCAATATCATTTAAAGAATGTTATTATAGGCATCCTGAAGCTGCAGTGTGCTATCACTGTGAACATTAATAATTTCCATTGATTCTGTCACCTGGAGTCGCAATAATCTCTTCTAGGATGAAATTTCTAATAGAAGATATCCAAATACTTGTAGGAGGTATACTATCTCACCTGAAGTCTTTCTGTGACATGTACGTCCTGATTGAAACTGTTGTCTGAAGTTGTTATCGAAGCATCATGATTTTGATGTTCTTCAAGTCTGGATTGGAAAGGCATGCAATAGAGAGCATCAACAAATCTTGGGCTCTGAATGTCAATATTATTTAAAGAATGTTAATATAAGCATCATGAAGCTACAGTGTGCTATCGCTGTGATCATTAATCTCCAGGTAGATTCTGTCACCTGGAGTCTCAATAATCTCTTTTTGGATAAAACTTTCTTATAAAAGATACCTAAATGATTTCTAGGAGGTATACTATCTCACCTGAAGTCTTTCTATGACATGAGATGGTCGAGAAGTCAAATCGTCTTCTCTGGGGGATGCATTTCGAAATGCAGAATTATTGAAATCCACAACAGCTGGTAGCACTGAATCATTATCAACAATCAGACGCTGAGCTTGTTGATACTCTGTGGATGTCCCCTGCCTGAGATCCGTCGAGGAGACATTATCACTTGAAAACTTTGGTTGCAACACAGACTTGGGAGATGAGCCTGAAGATGAGATGTTAGGAACTTGCTCAGATTCAATTTCTGACACCACATCAGAAGCTTCATTCTCGGCAGAGGATGCAGGGAACTCAACTTCTGAAACAACTTCTTCATTCCTTCTGTTTTCAGGTGATCTTAAACTGTGATTGCTCTGAACAGACTCTGGGTTATCTGGCAAAATATTCTGTGAAGGTTGATATTCTGATTCTCCATTATAATCTTTAATATAATCTCTTTTCTCGTTTTGCTGATTTTGTAACAATGACTCCGAGAGATCCTGATGGTTGACAGAATTTGAGTTACTTCCACCAGATGATTCAGGAAGGTCCCTTGGTTGTATTATTTGTTTGGGGGTTCCATTGTCAATGTTATTCGCTGTGTTTGATTTCTTCAGGTCATCGTTGATTGGAGTCTCTGAATCTCCCAGGTTATTATTAATAATATTGCCCTCGTTCTTCTCTGAAGATTCCGGCAAGTCCTGTTCATCATCACAAGTGCATTAGTAAGGCCATTAATTGATTCTGAGACGCTTGTTAAATTAGATATTCATATGAACAAGCATATTACACTATGGGAACTGTTTGTTGGCTGCTTAAGAGGCTTCAATAATTACTCTTATTAATAAAATGCAATAATATTTGCAACTATTAGCCCCACACTAACAATATCTGAGTAGAGATCCCAAATAGATTTCACTTTAAGAAAATCATGAAAGGAAAGAGTTGGATGCATGCTGATTTACCAGTGAAAAAGAAAATGTTTAAAAATGCCTGCGACTATTAGACCAATCCCCCACCCCACCATCTCAAAAAAAATACATGGTTATAATGTTTACATCGCCTTAAGGGCCAACTTCTATGTGATTATCTTTACTTTGTCCATAGTCAGGGGCGGATACAGAAGGGGGGCTCAGGGTGCTTGAGCCCACCCCTGAGCCACCCTAACCCCTGTAATCTTTGTATTAACCTTACAAATTTAAGAAAATTCATACTTAAGCCCCCCAACTAAAATTCAAATTACCTATATTTAACAACTATAGGATACTCATTATTTAATTTTTATCAGTGAAGCCCCCCTCTCTGTGAAATCCTGGATCCGCCACTGTCCATAGTACTGCCATAAAAAATATGACTGACCTGTAATTTAGAATCCATTGAATGGGTTTGAGTGCTGTCTGGTAACCCGGTCTTTGAAGATGACAATGAATCACTTGAGTTGATAGAATTCTCTTCAGAAACTTTTTCTGGAAGCTGATCTGATGCAAGAGCTTCTGCGTTGTGGTTTATTCTCGATATCCCTTCAGAAATGTCCTGCTGATCATTAATTTCAGGTGTTTTTTTCGAATTTGATTCATGACTTGTATCCATCCGAGATGGATGGGAAGAAATTTCCTTTACTTCTTCATTTCCTGAATATTCTTCCTCTACAGATGGAATGCTTCTAGGTGAACTGATTTCTGAAATCTCCACTAGCATGTCAGAAGCTAAAGAATTCATACGAGCATGATCATCCATAACTCGAGCAGCATATAAGAAACCATCATCTGATTGTATAGTATTTAGAATAATTTGATCATTATCATGTGTAAGACCATTCACCTGATAATCATCATCTTTACCTATCCTCCGGAAAGAAACAATGGATCTTAAAATTGCACCTTTGTTCGGCCTGGAGATTGGCGAACTTTCTTCCGACGAAGATGGTGAGCTTGATTCAACACCAATATTTTCATCTACTAAATCTTTCTTCGGCGTGTCACTCTTATCTTCAGCACTGCATTCAGTGGATATTTCATGTTGAGCGGCTTGGTCTTCTTGGGTGGATATTGCATGTTGAGCAACTTGGCCTTCTTGGGTGGCATGATCTTCAGCACTGCATCCATTGGATATTGCCTCTTTTTCTTGGAATGTTTCTTTTTCAATCACCTCTGCTACATTTTTATTCTCTACAAGAAAAAAGATTAAAAAAACTACTTTGACTTAGATATGCAAAAGAATCTCAAAGAATTTTGTGATTCAGTTTGTAAAGGATAAGGATATAACACCTTATTTTTTACCTAAATGACTTTCTAAAGTTACGATTGGGTTTTTAAGCTTCTGCGGAGCCCTTAGATTAAATGAAATATCTTTAGTGACCATTCCATCTTCATCATCTAATGCAAGCAAAGCACCCCAACTAAAGCTCGCTTGCTTGCAGATCAGCAGGTCCTTCTTTTCTGGTAAGAACTCTTGTTGGAAGCTCTCATCAGTCAGGTTAGGTCTTTCCTCATGTGTCTCGTAAGGGAGATCAAAAGGATTGTGCACCGGTACTAAAACTGGAGGAGCTGAACTAGGAGAAGCATGATCAAAAGAATTGTTGGAAATAAGGTAGTTTCTTCTCGGTACCAAAATAGAAGCAAGATGCTCAACAGGGTCATTGTTGCCCGCTCTCATCATTTTATGCCTGACCTTGAAACTGAAAAATTTTCTTGCTTTTCGTCTTGCAATCATAGTCTCCAACCTTATATTTCTGTCAACATCAGAGACCCCTGGATCCATAACAATCTTCTGTTCATCCTCATGTCTATCTTCTTGCCAATCCTCGGAGGTTTCTGAACTTTCCTTTTTGCGACAGTATATTCTCGACCCTTCATCACAACCAAGTTCATCCTCATGTCTATCTTCTTGCGAATCCTCGGAGGTTTCTGAACTTCCCTTTTTGCCACAGTATATTTTCGACCCCTCATCACCATCAACATCAATTTGGAAGATACCATGTTTATTAGCCTTACATGGAGAACACTCAGCATCCTCATCCACAGAATCTAATTTCACCTCATTAATGTCTTCAACATTCTCTTCTACATTTGCACTTTTATCAACCTTATCGTCGCGTGATCTAGTTGAACATACCATATTTCTGTCCTCGATATTACTCATCCGTGTAAACTTTTTTCTATTTTTATTATTGACATGATCCGAAATGCTACCATTCGTGCCCTTTTCTGAAGGGTCACCATCATTTTTCTTATAGCTATTGACAATATCAGTAGTAGTTGTATCATTACGATTAAGGAAAATTCTATAGAAACCGAAAGCAGAGATCAAAATAAGCAAGGAAAATATTATAAAAGCGAAAAATGTAGGCGAAAACATGTAAAGAAGGATAAAGAACAAAGAAACAGAAGAAAAAACTGGGTTTTCTAATACAAACTTGAAACAAAATTTCATGGAAAAACTAACAATTTTCCACAGACAAGTTAGAATACACTTTGCATCAATAGCCATCTCTATGTTTTAACAAAATTTGTCAGGAAAATAAGTTACAAAGAAGATACAGAGTTGAGACCCTCATATCAAGATTAAACAAGAAAATGGAAATATATAATAGAGATATGGAATCATATCTAAAGCTGGAAAATCACAGATATTGATGAAGAATGATGAAAAAGAAAAAAGTAAATTAAAATTGTGAAAGGGTCTGTAAAAATTACTCCCTAAAATTAATCAGCAACAAAAATAATTTTTTTAGAAAAAAAAAACACTAAATTGAAGATTGGTGTGCCTCCTGCTTGCTTATTTTTTTTGGTGTTAATAATAGAAATGTATTTGTTTGGTTCATCGCTTTTATTGATCCCCCCCTGTTTCAGGACCAACTCAGCATCTCCACATTCATATTGCAGTAGAAACAGAGTTTCGAATTACATGTGTATATTATCTACATTAGAATCTACAGAGACACACTGAATGATTGTTCTTTGCAAAGCATACAAACTTCTAAATTCTACCAATCATAGGTTACACCTGGCTAAAATTCAATTAATAAAATTGTTAGAACCACAGCAAAATGTAATAGTTAGAACTTTGAACAGGCCTCATAGTAGATGAAGTGATGAACTAGATTGGACTGTAACAAAATAGATTAATTACAATTAGAATGCATCATGATTTATATCTTACAAAGAAGGGTCTATGATTTCAGGTGAGGTGACTGATACAGAATAGAAAATTTTGATATATCAACGTGAAAATTTTCAACAAATTGTTACAAACCCTAATACATAGGCACTTATAGTACAACCCTAATGTGAACTTTTTTTGATGCATACATTGATCTGTCGCTTCTCACAAAAGAAAAAACTCTTCTTAGCTATCATCGGCATGAGTGCATTACTCTGTTGCATCAGCATTCACCTCTCCATCAGTTGCTGCTCGCAAATCAAAGGAATGGATATTAAGATACAAGAAGTGTCAAAGAAAGCAATGTTGTGCAAACTATCATCATTTTAACAGTAAAAGCCTCGTTTTCATTTAATACAATAATGCAGAGTTAAAAATTTTGGCTTCATAGAAAAACTATCCCAACACACAAAGAGTATAGGCTTTTTTCTAAACTGTAAAGATATTCATTTTTCATTCATGAACTTCATTTGATGAAGATGCATGAGCATGAGAAAAACTATCCTAACACAAACAATTAAGATGTGAGATATAGTAGGTAACCTGATACAAGCAATCTGAGCAACCATGAGACAGAGGCAGACCATCTTTTGCAAGCAAGATATACAATTGTGTATGTAGATATATTATTTTCTTACCAATTAATACTTCAAGACAAAAAATATTTCGAATTTTAAAGGTATTCTTAAGAGTCGCCAATTCAAATATGTATATATAATGTTGGAATCCAGAAAGCACTGTTCAAAGACATCACCAACTTGGCACAAAATCACATAAATATATATCTTAACACACAATTACATATGCAAACTGTCCATAAAAATCTCAATACTGCTTAATCTTTCCATAAAATACTTGACATTTTATTTAAGTGAATTAAATAAAAAGTATTTCCCACAAATATTAATGTATAATATACTGTCATACAATTTAAATACTTAAGAACTGGTAAACCGAGGCCTTGAAAAGTACTACATTCAAGCTACTACTTTACTTTCTCCCACAAAGTCATGCAAATGGCAATGCTGACAATTGAGGAAAAATTCTTAAAACTCTACTAACTGTACTAACTGCATTTGAATACCTATGACTATTGGCTCAACCACATACTCAACATTATGAAATGCCAAAAATACCATAATTTCAATTAGGATAGTCAAGAGTACCACAATTTGAAAGTAATGAACCAAAGTACTAAATGAAACACACAGTTTCAACATGTGTACAGGGTAAAAGGAGGAACTACTCATTTCTGGTGTACATATATTAGAGATTCGTGTTTGTCAAATGCATAACTCACTTTTTTTCCAAAACATATGTTTAGAGATGTGTGTAGCCTACTGTAGGTTCATAACCCGTATCCCGTGTGGTTAGGTGATACAAGTTCAAATTGCCATATTTTGGGGCAAGAATTATAAATTGCGGGAAAAGTGACCTTCATTCCTAAACAATTCATGTACAAATATTCATATTATTCATATTTAGAGCATCTCCAATAGACTCTTAGCTCCCTCTTCATAAATATTATAAAAAAATAGCTCCTGGTAAGATAATTTAGGTTCATCTCCAACAATAATCTTTAAACTCCCTCCTTATCTATTATTTTAGAATTAAAAGTACATTGAAGTTGTAAAAGGACAAATAGGGAGGAGAGAGAAAGAAAGTGAAGAGATTATTTTAGTATAAAATGTAAGTTAAGAGCTAGTTGTGGCTCTTAAAAATAAAGAAGGAAATGGGGCTCTTAGTAATTTGAGGAGCCGCTAAGAGTCTATTGGAGTTGCATTTTTACTCTTCTTCTTTATATTTTGAGTTAAGAGCTCAAATAAAGAAGCTACTGGAGATGCTGGAGATGCTCTTAGAGCAACTCCAACAGCTTCGCTATTTAGAGTTTTAAATTAAAATATAAGGAACGTGACAGAAAATTCCACTCCAACAGTGTCCTAGTGATTCCTCAAATCACTAAGATCCACTAAATCTTTTTGCCATTCCTTATTTTTAGGTAACCTCTCTTCTCTCCTTAACTCTTATTTTATTATATATATTAGAAACAGACACTTTTTCTCTCTTCACTTTTTGTAATAATGATACATTTTAATGATAAAATATTATATAAGGAATGAATATAGGGAATGTTGTTGGAGATGAGAATTGCTATTGATGTCTTAAGTTACTAGGAGCAAATATTTTATATTAAATGTAAGGAATAAACTAGTACGATGTTGGAGTTGCTCTTAGCCCACTAAATGTAACATATCCAATACTTATATTCCCTTCTAAAATGTATAATTTTCGACCATCTAATAGCATATGCAAAAAAAACTCAAAGAAACATACTAATACATTATGCAAAAATTCCTACATTGCAAGAAAAAAATCATCATAAAATCATGTCAGATAATAAACCCGAGAACTAACCTTCATCCTCGTCCTCGTCCTCGTCAACCTCACTCTCCCCATCCAAATCATACCCGTAGGCCTCATTCAAATACTCCACCGCGTCCTTGGTAAAAACCAACTTATCCGAATTCAAAATATCAAACAAATTTAACGTCCTCGGTGTCAACATCTTCAAAGTCCCAATATTTCTACCCGAAAGCCTCACATTATCCGGAACATCAGTCATCAAGAACAACGATTTCTCACTCGGGTCAATCCCTAACCTATTCAACAACCCAATAAACTCTTTGGTTCTCGGTTTCTCAAACCTATCCCCAAACTCCTCAATCACAATTCCATTCCCTAATGCACTTGCCAATGCAGTTGAAATAGCTAATCTCTTCTCCTTCTTATTAATCTTAATAGACCAATCTTTGGGCTTCGGCCCAAACACCACTCCTCCACCGGGCCTAAGCGGGGTTCGTCTCGACCCTTGTCTGGCCCGGCCCGTCTTCTTTTGCGGGTAAGGTTTTTTCCCCCCTCCACGAACCTCCGCGCGTGTGAGCGTGGAAGCTGTTCCGCGTCGCTTGTTGGTCAGGTCTGTAGTGATTCCACGGTGAACGACGGCGCGTGCGGTCTCCGGTGGAGCGGATTTAATGGAAAGTGTGGTTTCGCCGACTTTTTCGCCGTCGAAGGATAGGATAGGGAGAGTGGCGAGCTGGGAGTGGATAGGGCGCGTGGGGGAGTGGGAAATGGAGAGAGGGGTAATGGGTTTTTTAGAGAGAGAGCAAGAGTGTGTTAAGGTGTGAGAGAGAAAGAGTGATGAAGAAGAGAAGTATGAAAGTGTTGAAGATGATAATGGGGCTGTTATAGAGACTGACATTGCTGAGAGAGAGAGAGAGAGAGAGATGGGAGAGATAAACGGGGATGAGAGAGATGTTATCTTGTTTGCTTATCTTGTTTCTTGAATTGTTGTTATTGCTAGTGAGTGAGTGTTATTTTGGTAGTAAAATTAACAACGATGGAAGTAAGTACAATGCTTTTCAGCTGGTTTTGACCCGTTAGGCCCAAGATTGATAGCCCATGATTGGGAAAGTGGGCTTCATTCTTGTGAAATAATAATAAAATGGACTACATTAAAATAGCTTCATTCTCGTGAAAGAAAAAGGAAAAAAAAACCTGCACCTAGTACTGCTTTCATGAACAAGAAAGTTATCACCTAATACATATGAGGATTGAGGTATAGTTATTACATGAGCATTTGCTATAAATTTTAGTATTTCCCTTCAAAATCCAGTAGGAGTATACGGTGTTGTAAAAATCGGTAATCGGAACTAATCGGTTGAGGTACCGATTAGCGATTAATCGGTAATTCGGGGATTAATTGGAACGATTAATCGGCACAATAATCGGATACATATTTCATATTATTTAAATATTATTGAAATAATACATTTTCAAAACACAGCTCATTAATATTTGGGCTTGGGATTTACGTGAATATAAGATATGACCCATTATCTTGTACACTCATGGGTCATGGCC
>PHNY01231488.1:2808-15361 GCA_003724115.2 Anethum foeniculum
TTTGATGGCTCAGGTATGTTTTGTAGTGATAATAGTTCTAATGTATAGTGCAAGAAACCAATAGTTATCAAAACTCACTTGATTTTATTTTAAAATCAATTGGGTTGTGCTACAAATCCAAGTTCTTGAATGTTTAAGAACTTAGCTTCTACTCGAGAGAAAATACAAGATTTGTTTTCCTATTCCTGCTCTCTTATCTAGACAAAGGACCTATGTCATGTTTTATAGATTAACATGCACAGTTTACAGTGATTTTACCAAAATAGATAGACATATTTCCTAAAGACATTTTATCTGTTTCTATATTCAGTGCTGCGTATCCACAGACTATCTTGCAGGTCTGCTACACCCTTTATCTAGTTAATCTTGGCCTTTGATCTTGCACTCTTCAAGATGCATTTGTAGACTTTCCATTTTACTGATACAACGGTTTGTTGACTGTAGATTTGAATCTTCATTATATTTGTATTCTGCAAATGAAACTGTTATAGAAATCTTATAAGTACTGAACACTTGTAGAGATGTCCTTGTCGTGATAGAGACTTGTCGATGTTCACTTGCAGATATGTAACTAGTCGATATAGATTTTTGTAGCTTCTATCGCGATGGCCTTCTCTATAGCCTTGACTTCGTGATAGATATCCTTGTAAGTTGACATTGCGGTAGATATCTCTATACACTGACTTCACGATAGACTTCTCTGTAGAATGACTTAGCGACAGACTTCTCTATGGACTTACTTCGCGACAGACTTCTCTACAGGCTTGCTTCGCGACAAACTTCTTTATAAGCTTCCCTTCTCGATAGACTTCTCTATAGGCTTGCCTTCTTGATAGGATTCTCTATAAGCTTGCCTTCTCGATAGACTTCTCTATAAGCATAGACAGTTCTCGGTATAACTCGATCTGTGACTTGTCGACATCTGACTTAAAACATTTTTCAATCTACAAAATTATTATCCTCCAAGCTTTATCTTCATTCTGAGGCATGATCAGACATGATCTTCTTCCAGAGTTTTATTCCTTAACTTGATGGTTGTCTAGAGAAAAATATCCCAGTCTAGTCTTCTAATCGATTTTACATACTCAAGATATACAATTGCAAATAACTAAATCATTACAAGTCAACTAATTCTTGGGAATGTCAGAGTGACTTAGTCTTGTTGGAGTAAGCATGCGTTGCACAACAACTTACTTTTCTTATTTTGACTTTTTCATTTTTTATTAATTTTAATTTATAACATATATGTTTAAAGTATTTTTTCTAACTTAAAGTTCACCGATTGATAAGTAAATTTATCCAAACACTAATATAACTTATAAGTATTCATCTACTTATCACTTATTCAATTTAAGTTATAAGTTACTTATTTTAATATTTCCCAAACAGGTACAAAATCATAAGCTTGTAGAAGATGAAAAACAAGTAAAGAAACAAGCTTATAGTAAGAAATTCGCGCTAAAATTATATTATTAAAAAATTATAGATTGTTTTTATGTGATAAAATGATGGATTATAATGAATTTATTAGTGTATTTCTAATCTTTTAAAATGTGTGAAATTTTGACTGATTTGTTAAAAACTCTATTAAATTATTTAAATTTTATGATATTTATTATCAATTTTGTTAAAATTCGCATAAAATTAAAATCAACAATTTTTTTAATTTAATATATTATTTATCAATCTTTTAAAATATATGTTTGAATACATCCTCCCTAAAGTTAACATAAATTGTATAGTCGAAAAAACACTTTAAGATCGAATTGTAGTTTTCGAATACATAAGACAAAATATTGACATTTTTTTAAATTTAAATTAATGGCGTGGAATAATATTATTGCCTATTGTCGACTATTATATGAAGGGAAGTGTGTGTGTGTGTATATATATATATATATCAACCAGCTCATAGAATTTTTTTCAATTATACATACAAATATAAATTTTAAACATACAAGTTTAACTTCGTTATTATCGACGACTTAGTTACACAAAGTCTAGAAATACATTTATTGACGGTTCAGTTACATAACATAACGTATGAATTCAACATCGTTTTTATTAAAGAACTAATTATAAATACGTACCAGATCTCCACCATTTCTTAAACGCATCTTCACCATTTGTTCAACTTAAAATGAAAATGTTTCATATTATTATATTTGTTAATATCGATCTTACTTTCTTCCATCAAATGAAAAGTGATACATGCAATATATTTATTTCCATCATATATAGACATGCATGAATATCTATTGTATCTATTTTGATAGCAGGCATATCATCAATAGTTGCACCATAATAATCTTCTTTCAGGCCGATCAAAAACTACCAAGAGCAAATAATCTTCTTTCATGTCAATCAAAAACTACCAACATAATTTTAAAGGTCAATTATTTACTTTTAAAAGTCCGCGATCCAGTATCATGGAGATTCTTCTGTACGTGATGACTATGTTACAGAGTGGAGAATTAATCTAATCTCAGCAGTTTTGATGAACATGAAGTGAAAATAAAGAAAGTAACAGTATCTACTCGGACGACACGAGTTTTTTATCTTTTTATGAAAAGATTACAAAGTACATGTATTATAATTTTACTTTTACAATTTTTATTTCAAATCATTTTAGTTTTGCAGTTCTTAAGAGTTAAGATAATACTAGTGGAGGAAAATTGAGAAAATCGAAGAGAACACGTCATTTTGTAATTTTTCACTCCAGGTAAGTTTGGGCCGCATATGATGGGCCGGATGGATTTGAAAGTTCTTGGACCTCTATATTTTTGAACAACCTAAAAGATGCAAGACTTTAATTTTTCACTCATTACAAAACAAGCACCGCTATAGACATGGTACTTAAATTCAAAATTACTTAATATTTTAAAATTGGAATGGCTAGAGCATATTGATATGAAATAAATCGAACTTATTGCAGCATTTGAAATGTATTATAACATAACATGTGCCTTTCTAGAAATTATGACAAAATCGTCAAAGTATTTCACTCTCGCTACTGAACATGTATAACTAGTATTTTAAGAATTTGTAAAACTTTTCAATAATAATTGTTAAAAAGTATCTTCTTTATTTTTAAAATAAGAACTAACTAGGATTTCTATATAGCATAATTTTATTTTATTTTATTTTGTTATCTTTTTCTATATAACTAGTATTTTGGTACAAACCCTTGAATACAAATATGACCTGTGGTATCATGCTAGTCCCCTTTTAGTTCACAAGTTCAAATTTCTTTGTAACAAATGGTTTGTTGAAAGTAAAATCCCTTTCTAGGTCACGCTCCGAAATAATCAAAGGACAAAAGGTTGAGAAAATCAATAAATGGTAGTATATATGGTATTTCATTAAATAAGTGTCTAATGGCAAAAATGAGAGGACTATTTATTTACGAAAAGCTCAAAAGCTACACAGAAACTAAGCACAGAGTTCAATTTGTTCACTCTCTGTATAAGTATATGGAGGAGGTAGCAAAGTCTTGGAGTTGGCAAAAGTCTCTATACTGCTTGAAGATTTCTCCTCAAGAGTTTCATCCAGTACCCAATCAGGAATAGCATCCAGCGTCTCCTCGAAAAATGATTTCACTGTCTGCAAGATAAAAACCAGAATTATAAAATTCAACATTACACCAAGGTAATAAGTTTTCTGGTCTCTGCAAGGTTGGAACATACCAATTGAAGTTAACGCGAGGGCGGCTAGAAGGATCGAATAAGTATTACATATAGTTGTCCATCAATCAGAAGGTCACCCGAATAATCAACAAAGCTATGTGACTCGCTTTTAAAAGATCAGAAACATAATCTAGGAGCTTTGTTGCCCGAATTCTAAAAGTTTTGTTACCCAGACTCTTCAGTGTTTCCATCATACCCAAGTAGGACATGATACCACATGAGTGCTGGTAGGGGACTTGAGTTTACTCCATGCATGTACATATAAAGCAATGTCCGATTTATTGGTAATAGACAATACACTTTAGAGAGCACAAAAAATGAAGAGTATACTTTTAGGTGTTAAATTTACATGCCAATTCTCTGCACCCATGTCCAATTTTGAATCCATACCAAGAATCCTAAATTCTTAAAACTGAGAATCCAGCATTTGTATCCAGACTCGTGTCCAACAAAAATTAGTAATAAACTACTAGAAACTCTCAGCAGAAGGATGGTTTTTCTTGACCTAAACTTTTCACGAGTTCATTTAAATTAGGAGTTAACCGCATGATACATTTAAACACAGTCCATGAATCGCCTAATGAGCACATACCATGCAGCGCCGTAATGCCACGTCAGCTTTGCGCTTCCACAAACCATTTCCTGGTGCTGAATGGAAAAGGCCAAGTGTAGGCTGCAGCAATCGAACACACTCACAATATCAATTTTGACAATGAAGTGAACCGAACATCTCATCAGACACATATTACCCTTACCTTAACTATATCTCGAATATTCGGTCTATTATTACCCTGTTTCCCAAGGACTGAATCCCCATACTCCTGGTACTGCTCAAGTACCTACGTAAAAATCAGGACAAGGCAAGTATTTACAATGGATACCAAGGATACAAAGAGAACAACTGAACAAGTATTCTACAAACCTGACGACGAGTAAGACCGCTATGAGGTGCCCCATATACTGCAGTATCAACAAGCCCTAGAGCATGCCAAGGGCTGTGCAGATTTAAGGAAAAAAAAAAAGGTGATATCATGACTCCAAAACATCTACCAACTGCATGTCATTGAGATGACTAAAGAAAAAAAATTAAAAGATGCTTAAGAAAACTAAATAATATACAAGGACAATATACCTAAATAAAAAAGGGGATAAAAAAGAAGGAGAAAAGGCGACTATATCTGTATAAGTATTATGTGTATCTCGGTCATGTTACAAGTTTCTCATAGTAACCAGAGAAAAAGCAACAAGTTACAGCTTTCTTTAATACTTTTATGGCAAACTTAAATTGCAACTTTAGCATGGTGGTCAACTGCATAATATGCAAAAGCAAAAAGATAAACAATTGGTCATATAGAAGTCCACCAGAGAAACAAAGTAATATTGTATGGCTGACTAAGAGCATGTGAAACCTGTTTTGCACCAACATAGATATCTGAAAACTAGGACAAACTATTCATCCAATAGAGAAACTTTAAAGTGCATTAGAGATTGAAATGCATAAAAGAAGTTAATTTCTTTTCCCTGGTTAAACATTGTGAAATTTGATTAAAAACGAGAGTTGAAGAAGACAAGGAGAAAAAATACCACAAAAGAACATAGCATGCTTATTTGTCCTGAACCGAAAAAATCCACACAAGCACAACTATCTAGATTTGTACAAAAAATGATGCTCCAAGGAGAGAGGCAAAATCAAATTGACAAAGCCTCTCAAAAATTGCCAAAACAGTCCCTTTGCTTTGAACTATATCTAAATTTCTCAAGTCATATGCATATGATGCATTAACCCACCCTCCTCAGTACCAGAATGTATACCACAAAAGAAAAAAAAAATAGAGTAATTGAGAGGGAGAAGAAGGGCAAGAGAGAAATTTGATTTAACAAGCTCTACAAATGTGCATACTGCAGGAAAACAGCTAAAACACAAAATAATACATTACTTATCATATAACTAAAACATATGAAGTTAATAGTATAATATATACTTCAGCTAAACATATTACGTACGTATTATAGGCTGCACGTCCAACCATAACTCCATGAGCTCCTTCTCTTCGTGCTGCATTTACCTACAGATTAGTATAAAATTAAAAGCAGTTCAAAGGGATATATTTCTCTAATTATAAAAAACAGGCAAGGATGGTGTGAAATACATCTATTAAGAGCATGAAAAAAACAATCTACTAGTGAATAGAATGACAAGTTTCGAATTGGGAGCTTAAAAGGGCTAAAAGCACCAAAGAATGAAACGATAAAGACAAGGCAGGGAGAACTACCTCACTACTTCCTCCAACCAATAATTTCAAACGCTATAATCATAATTATTACTATCAGTTTACCTATTAAATAATAGCTCACGCCCAAACCGAATGCATATCGGGCCCAACAACCCACACAAATCAGTCCATAAGAGCTAACAACTTTGGTATACATTAGTGATGTTACAAACACCCAACTTCATTAGGTCGAAAACCTCGTCGAGCCCACAAACCAACTTACGGAACCCGCACAGCGCGCTGAACTTTCGCCCAGGCCTGATACCATTTATAATGACCCAAGCTTACAACCAAATGCATGCAGCCCCAACAACCCCACACAGGCCAGTCCAAAAGAGCTATCAATTTTGGTACACATTATTCGTTGACTTGTTCTTATGAAGGCTTCAAACACTAATATTCTAAATGCTGTACAGTGGCTATAAATGTCGTGTCCGTTGTAACACAAGCAGTGGAGGCAACCTTTGAACTTCAAACATATGAAACAGTGCTTAACAAGGCCCTTGTGATTGAGAGGACTCGGGTGGTGGAGTCAGGAAGAATAATTGACAACAAAAATAGAAAGACTTGAACTATTAGACGGGACATCAACTCAAGGAAGACATTTTAGGAAAGATGACATGTATGGTCAACTTAAAAATCAGGGGAACCATGATAAATGCACCAAGTCTAACGAAAAACATGTAGATAGAGATTGTCACTGGAACAAGGGTGTGTATTTTCATTGAGTAGTTGGACGCGAAATTTCACAATGTCCAACAATCCACCATCAAAAAAAGCCTCAAACACTCTTGTTCTATACAATGTGGGATACTACATAATGAACTGCCACGCAATTGGTATCCCATAGAACAATATATAGTATAACATTTATTATTGATCTAGCTAGAATTTCCCTATGACTAAATTTAACACCAGTTGAGCCAAGCAATATAACAATATTGTCAAGTCCAGACTCTAGAAGATAGTAAAAATGGCAAAGAACTAGAGCAATTACCTTAACGTTGTTGGTCCCAAACGCATACTTTGAGATCAAAAGTTATAACCATAAAAGAGACTAAAGAAACATGATTTATATTCATTATACATAAAGATAAGGATACAAGACAATCATTAGGCTTCCCTTAGTTCATATGTATGTCCTTTTTGTCGGACCTTTTTGTACAAATAACTCTTTAGAATTTTGTAATAAGTAGTGCAGAAATAACAAGTAATCTTCTACTTCATCATCTTTACTGAAACATTTTTAGAACTCAACCATACAGGTTGAAATATGGCTAGTCACGCTCTGCCATACGAAATAAGAATAAAGCACCACATTCATTAGTGTTTTTTGATTAAAATGCAAGTCCTCTTTTTTAAGATTCATCCATCATCTCGGTTATATTATAATAAGTTAATTTCGATAAGTGGTTTCCAAACATCCCCTATGTCTGGGTATAATTAAGGCCCCTTTCAAACCCACCCACATATGTCGCCTAGTCACGAGTAGACTCTTTAAACCTTCCACTCTTCAGAATGGTACAATATCACTGAAGCTCCTGATTTAAAGCAACACCAATGGCCTACCATCAGTATATGCATGGAGGCCTATATGAATGTCACTGAAGCTACTGAGTTTAAGCAACGCCAATGTCGTGACATTAGTATATGCATGGAGGCCTATATGCGGGGCCCCACGTCTTAATAAGTGGGTGATGAATACCCGTTTTTTAATTTAGGGACCATTATACAACAAATTCAAGGTCAGCATAAAGAAACCAGGGAAAGTGTCATGAATTGTTTCATGAGGCAAGAGATCTTTTAAACCAAAATTAAGCAAACAAAAAAGAAAGTAAAGAATATACAGAAGGAATGCCAAAATTTTAATTTATAACATCATTGTAAAAAATCACAAGTCATATAATCTTACACAAACTATTTTTGCTTTTAAACTAAGGTGTTTAATTATTTGGAAAAAAATATATTAAAATTCATCCCAATTTTTTGAAGCGTAAAAATGGAGGTGCAGGATAGTAATTATTTTAAAAAAAGTATTTGTGAAATAGCAAGATTAACCGTATATAATAGAATGTATAATTTATAACTTTAAATACCTAATTATATAGATAGTCGGACCTATGTCCTGCGCACCCGTTCGTCCATAGAAATGACATTTACTGGATAGCAATATATCTATCACCAGTAAAAAAAAAAAAAAAACAAAATTAAATACTTTCTGGAATTCATGGAAAAAGAAAAAATGTAGTAGCTTCGTTGCACCGTGAAAGTAATAAAACCTTTTACTATCTTGGCCCTTGCACTAAAATATGTATAGTATATACATACTGACCAGATCACTTTTAGTGTTCAAATATGGCAGCATATTTAATATGTACATTATTCGTGTGAAGTAATGCCAAATATGAGGGGCTTTTGTCATGAAGGGGTAAATTTCTTATGATAATTGCGCTTCATGATTTTATCATGGAGAAATTAATAAATTAGCATCCTCCACTCCACTACTATCAAAAGTGCTCTCTACTAATAAATTATAAGTCCTTATCTTTACTAAGTAAGCTATATCATCATATAATTAAGCCATTCTCAATCAGACATGGTCACGAAGTTCCATCTCAGATAACTGAACCTCTTTTAAAGAACGAAAAAACAATAAGAAAGAAATGGTTAATGAACATATGGTTCAAGAAGCAAGGTAAACCTGGACACAATTATAAAGTTACAAAATAGATTCAGCTAAATAATTAAAAAGGCTACACAAAATTCTGTGGCTTTCTTATTATATATAGATTACAGTGATACTAATTGTGAAAGACGCAACTGATATTTACCTCATCAATACTTTTGATGCCTCCGTTAATTGTGAACATTAGGTCTGGAAAATCACGCAATAGGGCATAGTAGAATTCATATCTGCATCATAATTATCTAAGTATTTATCCAGAAGAGAAAAAGAGATGTTAAGAACAGATGCTTCACAATCTTAAAACATACTTTAAAGGTGGAATTTTTCTGTTATCAGCAGGACTGATTCCATTCAGCAATGCCTTTCGAGAGTGTATAATGAAATGCTTAGTTGGCGATTTTGAAGACACCTCAGAAATAAAATCACCTGACAAGAAATCAAAAAGGATGACATGAGGAGCAGCTTGGTCCATCTGAATCTTAGATTGCAGCAAGAAAGACAATCACAATAATTCTTGGTAGATCTATCATGTCAGAAGAATAAAAGACTCACAACATTCTGCTTAAGTTTGCATTGAAAAATTTGAAGGGTATCTATTTTCATTAAACCATTGACAATTTCCAGATACGATTCTATCTATTTCTTGTCAGGTTCTGTAAACTAAACTGAAATCTATCTTTCAAGTAGAATTATTTAAAGAGTTCAATTAGCATAGGGCAGAGTTTGGTTTTTTGGGGACCTGAATTCATCCACTGATGAGAAACTGGACCATGAATTTGACATTGCAGCTTACATTAGAGACCCCCAAAATTTTATAGAAAACGTCAGCTGCCAGACAACCTCATTTTTTTCCTTCTCATAAAAAAATTCACAAGACAATTATGCGCCTCTTCGGCCATATAATCTAAATGACCTTTCTCTATTTTAAAGATTTATGTTCACCTCTAAAGCAAAACATGAAACGAAATCCATACATTGACTATGATGGTAGATCAAACATCAAAGATATTCTTATTGAAATGAATAATTGGATAATGTAGCACAAGTTATTAGCTTCTATTTCCTTTTTTATTTGAAACGAAATCATTTTGCCCACCAGTGCAATTAAGCAAAAAAGTGCTTGCATCTAAACACACATAAAAATGAACATTCTGACAACACAGGGATTAGTGGTAATGGCATATATGTCGAAAATTCTTCAGTTTGTCAGCCTGGGGGATCGAGGACCCAGCAGGACTTGCAAGGAATTCATAGGGACTAGTCAGTACGCAATAAATTACTTCTAATCAGAAAAGTTAAATTTAGTTGACTTCTGAATTTCTGGTAGCACTCACTGTCAATATTCAGAAAGAATTGAAAGGGTTTGTGACTATAATATACGGAAAAAGTTAATGAATACAGTATTTTTATTCAACACAAGGACAATCAGAGAACTTGAATTATTTATTAACCATTAGTCATGAACCCTTAAACCCAACAGTAGCTTTCGTATCTGCACTGTTTCACCAATAATATTTAAGTACTGAACCTATAATGTTAAGTAGTAACGACAATGAGTTGGCATATATATAGCGTCAGTTTCACAGGTTTCATATGTGCACTTCAACAAGCAAGAGGTGCAGAAATTCTTTAAAAGTTGCACATGGTGAAAGCCCGAGTATCCATCTTATGGAAACAGAATGTAGAATAAACTATGACAGAGACCCAATATATATATTACCATCTACAACTGCAAATTTCTTGGGAAACAGGTGGAAATTCACACATTGAGTATGTCAACTGAAACTGATTTGACAGAAATTGAGGAAAGAAACTTACAGAGTTCATTATATGAATCATGATCATCAACACCAATCCGGCACTTGACACTCACAGGAACATCACAGTTGGCAGCAATCACTGACATTGCCTCAGCAACCAACTTTCCTTGTCAAAACCAAACTTCTGTATGAGAGTGCATTGACATAAAATAAAGGAAAAAGCAAAAAAAATAAAAACATTTGAAAAAAAAGTGACAAAATATTAAAGAAATTTGTCTTAACCTTCGGTTCAAGCATTAAACTGACACCAAAACATCCATGTCCAGCTACCTTGGAGCTAGGGCATCCACAACTTGTAGAGGAAAATCTTTAGTTTACAGATTTTAACAAAAACAAAATGCAAGATGAAGTCAAAGTGAGAGGCACAAACTTAAGATTAATTTCATCATATCCATAGGGGCTTGCAAGTTCCGTTGCTCTTGCAAGTCTATCCAGCTTATTTCCTCCAATTTGAAGCACTATTGGGTGTTGCTCTGGTCTATATGCCAAGAACCTATCCTGTAATTCGCAATAAATTTAAAGTCAAAGAGCCCTATTAATGAGATATCAGATGTTCTGGTCAAGAGCTCATAAATGCAACTTACTACTCATATTCAATGAACCTAAGGTGGCTGCAAGTTTTTTGAATTCCTATAAACGCTCAAGTCATGTACTTGAGACATTTTAAATGCAGAGTGATTAATAATCGAACTGTCAGATTACCTAATGTGTTCTGCCAATTTGTCTCTAAATTTTACAATCCTAGCACGATACCACTGTTGTTCTTTCTAAGTTAGATCTGCCAGAATCGTAACTTGACCGCTGAACTGTAAGACCTTCCCACTCAGGATTTGGAGGCATAACGGAGAATAGACATTGCATTTACCCATGCCGGCGTGTTCCTTCTATCAAAATCAAGGGACAAATCAACTTTTTAACCACTTAAGGAAAGTGGCAATACAATTGATCTAATTACACAGACACTGATCGAAACTTGGTCTATTCTACTAAATTTCTGATATAACACTGACCAATTGCTGAAATAACATCTACATCATAATCATTTGAAAATATAATGATAATGTGTAGGAGATTAAGCTACATACCTGATGCAGGACAGCGGGTCAAAAAGCCCAAAGAAAGTATTCGGGAGCAGTATAATAGGCTTTGGAAGCCCATTTATTAGAATATTTTAGAATAGGTTTAGTTATATTATTATTCATATTATATATTGTTGATTTTTATTTAATTTAGGAAAGTAGATTATTATATATAGGATTTCAGTCATGTAATAAAGCAGAGTTTTTTATCATTGAGATTAATATATCGTTGTTTTCTGAAAATCTCTTGCGAGAGTTTTCTACCCTAACCCTAAACCAGCCCCCATCCCCCATCAAGTGGTATTCAGAGCCAATTTCATCCATCTTCCCTCACCTAAATCGCACCTATAAACCTGAATCCTGCCTGCGTCCATCTACAAACCCTAGCTGCACCATAAAATATTATATCCCAACCTAAATATATACACATCTCTCTCAGAACCTTTGTCAAACACCTTACAAACCAGATCAGTCTACCAAAAACAACCAGCCTTCTGTCAAGCAAATCAGAAAAGAGAAGAAAACGAAACGAAGAAAACCAGAAAGGTTTGTTAGGTTCAGTACTTATGCCTTTCCAGAAGTCACAAAACAGTCGTCGCCCTTCCAATAAATTGCAAAAGTAGTCCCCTGAACCTTCTGAAACTGCAGAACAGCCCTGAACTCAGTGTTGTGAAAATCGCGATTAATCGCGCTTCGCGAGTAGGCGAAGGTTCTGCGAGTTGCGTATGAGCGATTTAGTGCGATTATGAAATTGGCAAAAAATCGCGATTGACTCGCGCTTACTCACAAAAAAGCGCAGAAAGTTGCAGTAAAAAGCGCAAAAAACTCGCACTGTACAAAAAAAGACTGAAATACCCTTAAGTTAAAAAACCCCACTTATCTTTATATGTTTATAACCGTTCATTGCCTCACAAATATTTCACAGCCGTCAAAGAGGTATGTCTTATAATCTACATCTCTTTGCCCTCTTTCTCTTCATCTTCGTCTCTTTTGATCTCTCTCTCTCTGC
>PHNY01231508.1:1264-15988 GCA_003724115.2 Anethum foeniculum
CATTATTTGAATATAAAACTTACTTTTGGTAGGCGTACACAGCCAATTTAATTATATATATATATATATATATATATACACACACACTAAGTTTTAGTTTGTTTCAGGTGAAAATACTAGTAAATTAATTATATGTATTAACTTGTAGTCTTTTGTACACAAACATTTATGAATACTACTTGCAATCACTCATTCAATCATATTAGGTATACTTGAGATACTACATAATTTCTTTTAAGAAATAGATAATAAGAAAATATTATTACATATTACACAAAAAATTATAGAAAAAGATTCGTGAACAGGTTATTATGCTAGTTATTTATAATACGTGAGCATATATGCATGATACAACACAAGTACTTACGTATTTCACACAATAAGTCAAGTGGAAATTACCTACAATACGATAACGGAAGTAACATATTACTACTTGTACGAAAATATGGGTTTCATATTATTTGTATTATTTCGTTGATTCTAAGCGTATTATGACTTCCCGTTTCCAATAACCCATCAACCAGTGGTCACAATAAATATTTATAATCAACTTGATTCGGGAAAACTTAAGCCCAAGAAACTACTATGCTATAAATCTCACTTACCTTTATATAGATTTTTTGAAATCACTTTTCTCTATTAAGTAATGATGTGGAATATTATAACATGGACTAGTACGATCGTTGTAACAACTGTCGTTGATCGGTAAGTATGATTCTGGGACGTACGTTTTGGTAAGTATATTTTGCTGATATAATGTCCTCGTCGAGATTCATGTCATATTGTTTGCCGTAATTATGTATCCCTCGAACTAGTATTCTACGAAAATTTTGAGTCGAATTTGCGCTTTTAGATATTTGAGATAATTATTCTTTATTTTTGAGATAATCAAAGCTATCATCTATATTCACACCATTCTAGGTATAAATTTTACTAAGTACCATTTTCAATTTTATTCTTATTGACATTTTTTAAATTTTGACAAGTTAATTTCAACTAGCATAATAACCTGTCGAGGCACGGGTCGTTTTCTAATACTGTATTGTATGTAAATGTGTGATTTACGTCGTTTACAACTTTAGTTCAATTATTTAATAATTTTATTTATTTATAATTTTAGGCTTCCTTGATATGATTATATGGATGCTTACAAATACATTTTTATTTATTAATTTTTTATGGTTTTAACACTATAGACTTGTAATTCAAAATTTTTTTAATGTGGATTTCAGGTTATTTCCTTGTCTGTACGATAATTGGTACCAGTAAATATTTTAATCATAAAATTGTTTCTTAATTTGATTAGATTTTAAGAAAAATCAATTGAGTTCTTTAATCGTTTCAAACTCGGTAGTATATCAAATATAATTTATAATGTTAATTTTCATATTCTTTATATCAAAACATATTTATTTTGGATATGTTTGATTTTAAATTTTCATTAAATGTCATTTTTTAAGAAGCGGATAGAGTATTATTTTCTTATCTTAATTTGAAAATGTAATTTAAAAAAATAAAGTTATATGTATAGCTGTATTTTTCTATATTATAAATTTTTTTCAAACATCTAATAACTCTTATACACTGATCTTTATTAAATTTATATTTTTGTCAATTATAATATGAATATTGTGTAGGTGGATATATATAGAAAAACACACAACACATACTCAAACACACACACACACACACACAATATACATATAATATTATACATGTTAGTTTAGCTCTAGCCGGGGCTTTTTCTTATAAAAATTTGTTATAAATAAATTAAATTTTATATCATAGATATACTAAAATGACATATTTTATATCATACTAAAATAATATACTTGTATATGGATGTTTTAAAAAAAAAAATTGGGTTTATATGTTGAAATTCCTGAACAATTAAGCTCTCACTGGTCAGATATTACTCATTTCTTCTCATCCACAAAATTATATTTACACTTAATTTAACATCCACTATCAAATTATTAATTTCAAGAACCATCACCTTCAACATTTATCTATTATATCTTGGAACCCAGACTTCGTGGATTTCATCAGATCGTATCTATTAGAATCACTCGACTCCCGGTCACCCGTACCCTATATACATACAAACACATATCACTTCATTATTGTCGACGCTTTGCTGTATACTGCTGATGAAAGACTAAATATTGAAAGTTAGTCAGATATTATATGAGGCACACATATACAAACGATATGTATAAACATTTACGCACTATTGACATGCATATTCAGTATTTAACAATGCACATATCACCGACCACGCATTAACCAATTGTGTATTGTTATCAACGTATCATCAAATTGCATGTTCGAATAATCTTTTAGCTTAAACACGCGGGAAAATCGTGGGTATAAATGGCGGCCAATCTCGATATTATGTATTCGGTCACACTTGAGAGAAGAATGGGTGAATGGGGCCATCACTCATGATCTCGTGATTTAGCTATTATATATAGTAATTTTTTTATTGATATTATTTTAATATTAATTAAATAGTTTACAAATGTATAAACATACCATATACCATATATCATTAATTCATATTATAATGTAATGTAATATATTATAATCCAGATTACTATATATAAAAAAATCATAATTAAAAATCGTTAATAGATCATAATCATTATACTACCGAATATTACTCCTCTTACATTGCACAAAGGTAAATCATTCATTATTTTTCTATTCATGACACACACACACACACACATATTATTTGTATAATTTAGAACTCATGTCAGTGATTGGCATAATGGTAAAAAGTTGTATAAATTAGTGGATTAACCCAAGTTCGAATCCCCTAAACAACAACTTTTTTAAAATAATAGTTAGTGAAAGGGTAAATATGTCATTTCAAATTGAATAAAATGTCTCATGATTTAAGATTGATTAAATTGTCTCACTAATTATCTTTGATTAAATTGTCATGATTTAAGATTGATTAAATTGTCTCACTAATTATCTTTGATTAAACTGTCTCACTAATTAAAAGCCCATGTTGGTCTATTATATAGATAACTAGCATAATAACCCGTGCGAGGCACGGGTCATTTTCTATGATTTTTTTATGTAACATGCTTATTATCTATTTATTAAAAAAGATTATATAGTATCTCAAGTATACCTAATATACTTGAATGAGTGAGTGCAAGTAGTGTTCGTAAGTGTTTGTGTACAAAAGACTAAAAGTTAATACATATAATTAATTTGCAAGTATATTCACGTGAAACAAACTAAAACTTAATATATAAAATNNNNAAATTGGTTTGTACGCCTACCAAAAGTAAGTTTTATATTCAAATAATAGAGAAATTTACACGTTTAAATATCTGTCACAATTTTGTAAGTTGCATCATGTATGTCTATTTGTGAGCATCCATTGTGTAATATCACTTCTGTGAGAACTTCTCGTAGTTTGGCTTTTAAAATTTTTCATTTTCTACCTGATATAAGACTTCTTAGTATAAGTTATTTAATTGACTTCTTAATTGTTTGTTTTGGAAAGTTATCCCGATTACAAACATATGTTGCTTTATTATTGATATATATATATATATATATATATATATATATATATATTGTTAGTATAAAAATTTGTTTGAAGTTATTAATATTTTGTCTTATGTACTTAATCAATATACTAATATTTTAATTTATTGTGAGACAGTAATAATAGGAGTAGTGTTTTAATAATTAACATAATTCATTTTGTCTTGACCGTTTTTCATAATTATAATCTACTTGTATGTTATTAATTTAATTTATCTTGTATTTTTAAATTGATCGGATAGTATTGTAATTCGTGTCCATCAGCTAAACTATCTTAATTTCATTAAATTTGGATGAGTTGTTTTATTCAATCAAATTATTACGATAAAAACTATATGATTATTTTCGATAAATAATATAATTATTTAGTTTTTTTATGAGATCAAATAAATCATATCAAATTGCACAATTTGTTAAATTTTAAAATTTTGAAAATAAAACATTGAAATATAAAGAATTTTGGTGAGATGATTATAAACAGGTGATTTAATTCATAAAATTAATCAAATACCCTCGGTACTTAAGCATTTAACTGTAAAGTTATACTTCCTATTAAGTTTTTTCGTTGAGAAAATATATTATAACCGTGATTTATATTTAAGAATATATAATATTGTATGAGTAATATAAAATAATTTTTTATTTCGAATAATCAATCACTATATGTAATCTTATATATATCAAATCAATAATTGATAGAGTACTATTAATAAGTACTAATACAATCTTATATATATTTTTTAATTATTTATTTAATATTAATGTCCACATATCTTGTATTAGTAATTTTAATATAAAGAGTACTTAATGAAAATATTGTATCAATATTATATAAACACATATTATAAATTTTTTCTTCTGTATAAGTGTATACATGATCATTAGATATTAATAATCATTTATTATATGTAATAAATATCTTATAGATACTGAACAAACTCGTATTATAAATTTTATTCATTTTTTTTCGTATCATTGAACTATATACTTGCGCCACTTTACAAGCCTATTCATTTTAAAACCTAATTTCATGGTTCTGATTATTTAAAAAAATTATTTACATTTTTTCAAATGTTTAATTATTATAAATTGCTATTCTAATGAAAAATATATTGAAGTATACTTAATCATACATACTTACTCTTTTTAATAAATTTAATTAATATATTTTAAAATAAAAATAATATTATTATTAAACAACGGCGCACCGCACGGCCTTAGAAGATTGTACTTAAATAAATCGACAAATATGAAAAAAAAATTATTATATAAGTTGCAATAATAATATTAAATTTATTCTCATGTAACACATACATATATATTAAGTGCATGAGTAAAAACTCAAGTGGAGTAGTGGCATAGTGGTATTGAATTATGCTAGTTAATGGATAGACCTAGGTTCGATTCTTTAAAATATAATGAACACATGGGCAAACTTGTCATTTCATTTCATATGAATAAAATGACTCACTGATTTTATAGCATTGTCGGGCTATAGATAAAGGATAGATAATAGATTAATCCCCGTATACAAATTAGTTCTGCAAAAATAGTCGTTTTTTTTTACAAAAGTTGAGCATTTTTATCGGGCCTAACATCTTAAGAACTGTATTAGTTTATTAATCCGTTGACCAGACCCATTTTTAAAACATGGGCCAAAACATAGACTCTTGAAAAAACAAGAATAAAAGGTTGAATTCCGTTCTATCCCTAAACTGATTTGTCCCTGAAGCGAAGTGAGTTCCAGAATCTTTGTCTTAAAACAGATTAGAAGCTAGTGGTAAACTGGTAGGGTTTTGTATTATTATTGCTTACAACATATAGATACAGATATGCAGCCACGACAGCAGCAGCCACCATCTTCGATGAAACCTGCCCCACCTTCTAAGTTGGTCACCACTGAGCAGATTCAGAAGGTACTTTTCCCCTTCATTTTAATTCATTAAATTTACATACACACACAAAAAAATACTATGGATATATGTTTTAGCATCTCTCTTGGAGGAGTTGTAAATAATTTGGAACTTTTAAATGGTTTGTGCTTTTTTTTTTTTTTATTATTATTATTTTTAATTGATTTGTGTTGTGCGTAATAGTGAGTTGAGAGTTACTAGTATTAAGATTTATTGTCATTTCTTGATTTGGAATATAGTGATAATGGTTGTCTGAATTACTTAGTGTTATCAGGGAATTGGAATCGGTAATTAAATTTATACAAATGCCCGGAATAAAGATTTGGTTAGGCTCTCAATTACGAAATTACTGGTGGACCAGATACTTATACTGGTCTGATGATCTGCAAGTTATTTTTTGGTAGTATAGTGCTTTCTTTAAGAGTCTACTTACGAACCTTTAGTTGGAATCAATTTTAAAAGGAACTGCACTGTTGCCGTGATCCCATCAGTAAAATCGGATCGTCTGGGTCAATGCCTTTTGCAGATATTAACAAACTGCTTAGAACAGTGTCAAACAAGTGAAAAGGCACCTGATTGTTGTTGTTGCACATAATCAATTCTTATTATTGTACGAAATAGAAAATGGAAAAATTGTTATCTTTCATTAATTCCAACCTACCAAACCTCTTGACGATATACTGCCTGCACCCATAATTTTGTTTTTTTTTCTGGATGGCAGCTCCTTTTACTACTGCTTGCAACTGACTATATTCTTCTCAGTTCATTTACGAATTACGCCTCTTCTATTATATTATCATTTTTGACTACCAATTTGTACCATCTCACGCTTGTAAGTATGGTTATGAATATACATGCAAGTGTATATGAACTTAATAAGTCTAAATTATGTTTAAGACTGCGGTATTACAGCAAAGAGATATTGGCTGGCTTTAAGTACAATTTCTTGGTTGCACAGGGCTGCCTCAACTAAATTTGAGGCCCTAAGCTTTATTTGATGGATAGGACCTTACATATATACATTGTTTTACAGTTTTATGCAGTCAATGCAATTTATTACTTTAAAAATACTGTCGGTCTCATTACATCTAATTTGATTTTTAGTTAGAGAAACAATTAATTATTTAGTTGGTATTCTAAAATATGTAAAATGTAATAATATATTATAACTATAATGTCGTATGTGGAGGCTTAGTTGGCCTTAGTGTAGACTTGATTCCGGTTGCACCAACAAGGTAAAAATAATCGCAGGGTTTCTCAGTATTAAATGTCTTTTCATCAGCTATTAATTTATGATAATATATATAAAGTAACAGATTATGATTTCCCCCTTTTCTTACTGTCTGGAATACTCCCTGTTCTTGGTTGACATGTTTCGTTTATCAATCGTAATGGTGTTCTATGCATGGTGCAGTACTTGGAGGAGAACAAAAATTTGATACTGGCGATACTTGAACATCAAAATCAAGGAAAAGTTGCAGAATGCAACCAGTAAGTTTTACGGTTAGCCAATCTTTTATTTTTTCATCAGTGCAGCACATGAGTTGCGTTATCTACCTTTTATGTTGTTGCAACTTGCAAGATATTCCTTTCTAGCTAAGGTTCCGTGCTTAACAAACTTTTGATCTGTCGGGTTAAGCATTTGGTGAGATTTAATTTTCAAATCTATGTCACCCGACTTGGATGGAAGTGATTAGCATTGATGTGTCCACGTTTCATACTTGGAAATATTCCAAACTTTTTGCAGGATTTTGCACCCACTGTCCTATTTTTGCGCGTTTTGCTTCAAATTAATTTAACGTATTTAATATAATTTAGTGACAACTATTATTGACACAAAATCATTTAAATTTTTATTAAAGTAACTGGAGTATTAGAATAAAGAGAGCCTTCCGTTTTTTAATTAGAAAAGAAAATTAAGCCTTCCATTTTTTTCGATTAATCAAGCCCTACTATATAAATGATTTTTGATAGACTTTTTTAGCAGATGCAATTCTTTACATCAATCGTCATATGTTCATCTCCGTTGTGATCTCTTAGTGGGTTGATGTTGAAATAGCAGTAAAAAAATCTGACATGGAGTAAGTGTGTACCATGTCATATCGACACAGGTTCAGAGTAACCCAGAAAAATGACAAGTGGCATCCAATATATCTCTAAATCCATACCGACTGATCTGGGTGGACAATTACCATGTGATGTAATTAAAGTTACTTATCTTACAGCCTTATCAATGCTGCTATAGTGAAACTTTTTACCCATCTATGTTATAATGCTTGTTACAGTTGCAACAGCCAAGTTTGGTATAAATCTAGCCAACATACTTTCAATCCTGATTATTCTTTGTTCTTCACAGCTATACTAAACCCTCACCTGCATGTGCTTTTAAATTTAGTTGATGATTGGCTATCAGAAAAGACTATTCCTCTCTCCCTTGGTCCATAGTAGAGTTTAAAGGAACGTGTAACATTATCTAAGTGTTAAGATTAAAAGTGATTAAGAAACATAAGGTTCTTCTAAGTAGCAAGGATACGGATGCGGGGGTCGTAGTGCGGGGATGCATGAATTCGGTAAATAAAATAATATGGGGATACGACACATATATTAATATCATTAATGTATATTTGATGTTATGAGTGACGAAATCCATTAACGAAACTAGTAGTTTTATGAAAATTGAAATAAGTACATGATAAAAGCATCTAAAATACAAGAATTTAAACTAAATTCACTTGTGTTTCTACTATAATTGAGAATTTTGAGCATCCAAGTATCCCCAAGAATCCGAGTATCCTATAAGGGGGTGTGTGGGGTTACGGGGATCGTTGGGTGACTGAAGAATCCCTGCTTTCTACTCACTGTGATTGTGGGCTATTATGGGCTGCTATTCGTTGGTGATCTTCTTACTTAGAGCCTACCCTAATACCCTTTGTGATTTGTTGATAATAAAACCACACAAAAGAAGGGTGGCACCTAATTTGTTATTGATAAAGGTTAACAATATATATACGAGTCATTCTAAGTATGACCTTGTATTGTCTATGCATGAAACAGTAGGTATGCGGCCGAAGTAAGACAAACTTTGGTGCCGTCCAATTCATCATGTCATACAATATCATTTTGGTGTTTTGTGTGTGCTTTGAAAGTTAAACACATGTTTTTCATGGTTAAGAAACCACATTTAAATGTGTCTAAACTATTTGGATCTTATGCAAATATTTTAGTATATTTGTGTGTATAAACATAAAAGTAGAAAGTTTATCTGGGGTTCCGAAATGAGAAACTGAACAAGCTATATTTTCCATGTTTTTTCATATAGGAATCATTATGCTATCTATCCCTTTTCTCCACCCCATACAATAGTAACTGTCTTAATAAATATCATCTCTGTTTTTAATTATTCTTATTCTTCTTCAATGTAGCAGATAGTCTATCCACCATGCATCTATATCTTTGGTTACATAACCAACATTTCTCTTGTTTGTTAAATTTCTTTTAATTCTTGTTTGTTGAATTTCTTTTGTTATTGATACTTCCCCAAATTTCGTAGTGATTCTTTTTACATAGTCACATATTTTCATTTCAGATGCTCTCTATTTTGAGCATTAGTAAAAATTTCTTTTAGTACATGGCTATCTGTTTCACCAAAAATCTTGAAATAATTTGTAAATCGTTCTCGGCTCTCCCAATTTTGATTGGTGCCATTACATTTCTCATTATTTTCTTGTTCAGAAAGAGCCATTTTATTTGACATTTTCGGTTCAATTAACAAATAAGATAGTCATCCAAATATAAAATATAGACAAGAAAACAAAATATTAAACAATTAAAAATATGAATATACTATTAAAACAAATACCTAAACATAATATTTGCAGAGGCAATATCATTAATACATCGACCAGACAAGAATAAACATAGATGTCAACAAAAATTGTAGATTAAACAAGTGTTTGGATTAGCAAGAAAAAACAAAGTAAATATATTAGCAGTAAACTTAAATAAGGTATTAACAGGTTAAGAAAAGAATTCACTCACAACAGCTGCCAGCTAAACAAAATGTGTTAAGAGGATATAGACATGGTAATAAGAAAAGGTCAAACCAGATCTTCAAAAAATATAGTAGCCATATTTTTCCAAAAAGACTAAACTTGAGCTATCATAACAAATATGCGAACAAATATATCATCTCAACAAAATATTAGTCACCAACTCAAAAAGATCAGAAAATCATAAACATATTTATCTGATATTTACCTAAACAAGATAGCACTTAAAAATTAAAGTGTGCCTACACAACTCTAATTATTATGAGCAGCATATAAAAGAAAGATTCAACAAAGATGGTAATAAATCACCTAAACCAGGCAAGGAAATCAATAAGCTTATGAAAAAGAAAGAAAAATGTAATAACCACATCAGATCTAAACTCTTTCTATTCACCGAGTATAAATGTAAAAAGAGGGAGGAATCAAGTAGAACACATACTGCACATATGTAAGTATCACACACTCGATTAAACAATCAAAAAAAGATTAACACATAAAACTTTCTCGTGGATTCAATATGCAATTTAGGATAAAAGAAGCATACACAATATGCAAAGTATGTACCTAATGCAAAAAGCCAAAACCCATATAATTATAGGATATAGACGGGCACCAGAACACAACAGTGTAAAATAGTTAGGCATTGAATCACTAAGCAGATCAGCCTAAAAAAAAAATTAGAGAATCATCATAGCCCTGATACCGATGTTTGGATTTTATGCAAATATATTAGTATATTTGTGAGTATAAATTTAGAAGTAGAAAGTGTATTTGAGGTTTTGGAATGAGAAACTGAATAAGCTATATTTTCCATGCTTTTTTCATATAGGACTCATCCTCTATGGCTATCTATCCCTTTACTCCACCCCATAGGATAGTAACTGCCTTAATAAGTTTCGGAATCAATATTATTAATTCAATGATATATAACTCCCGTATATACTTATCTTTTTGTTTCTCTTTTAAAATTTAAGTCAAACCACGGTTACATCACAACCAGGTCACAGTCCATCACAGTCCACTTTTCATCGAGGTACTAAGTTAAGTGGATTCTAACCATGGTGAGTCTAGTATAAGCTTTTCTTTTCCAGGTATCCCACACCATATTCTGAATCGAACAGGAAAAAAAAAGGAGGCATGTAGAGGATTACTTAATCTATAGATGGCCAAGGAGCCTAGCCTTAGGAGGTGTTTACCCTGAGCTAGCAAGGTCTACTCCCAATTCCTAGAAGAATGGTCTAAGGGAGCCTTATGCTAGAAAGTGTTTTATGCACCTTGGCTAGGGAGGCCAAGCCCTGGTTACTAAGAGAATGGGCCAACCCTGATTCTGAACAGAAATGAATCAGCAGGGACACTGTTGTTGGTGCATGATTATGGAAATACTTCACCGCCACCCATGTACAAGATTCGATCTTATCTTTACGAATCATACTTTGAACTGGATACTACTCAGAAGGAAACAATCCAAAGAGATGTAGCTTGCCTTTAAAGCTTAGGGCTAGGTGGTGATCTACCTAAACTAAAACTATGTGGGCCTGGTCCCTGTAATTGGTGTACATATGCAAGTTGAGAAAGGATCCCTGAATGCAATACTCTTGGAGAAAATCCCTGAAGCTCAGCCCATAAACACACAGAAAACTTTCGCATCTATTTATACATTTAATATTAAGTATTAACAAAATGTGCATTTAGAACCTTAGCAGTGAAACTACTATGTTTTAATAATATAGAACAACTGTTTCCGTATATTTCTTGAAAAATCATGTTTGTTGGTTCAAAATTGTACCAATTTTGTCTGTCACGTTCTTGTATCCTATAAGGAAAGAAGAAAAATTGTAGTATTTTTCGTTTCTCACTATGTGCAAAGAAGAAAAATGTAGTATTTTTTGTTTCTTGCTATGTACATTCTTCACTGGCAAAATAAATTTTAGACTAAATTGCAACGTATATACCTAATAATTTCGCAGATAAATGGCCAAATTTTAGAAGTGGCTGAATTCATGGCTAAATATATGTTTTTAATGCACTTTAAGGGCTCCGCACAAATCCCATTGAAAAATGGACGGGACGTTAAGTATGTGGGGTTAAAAAATGTAAACTCATGTTTGAACGAATCTATTATCCCTTTTATCTATATATAAACTTTCTCCTCAATTTGAAGTGTAAACTCTAATATTCTAAATCAGTTTGTAAAATCTACATCTATTAATGCCAAATCAAATGGGTTCCGGAAATAAAAATATGGACCAAATTGAATTAAGGTTGAAGATTTGTTAGATGTATTAAAGCTGCTTATGGGTGTGCTGTGATATTATTTGTCAAATCTGTTTGAATCTTGTTTGTTGAGAAGTCACTAATGCACTTTCCCGAGTTCCCTTTATAATTCATATATCCCATTTTAGTACAGGTATGTACAGTGCAATTTAGTCAGAATTATAAACCAAGTATAATTGATAAAAACAGAGCTTTTTTAAGCCATGTATCCCATTTTTCTACTAATTTATAGTTTACCCACTTGTTGCAATTTAAGCAAATGAAAAAATGTCAGTCCAATCAAATGATAACATCTTGTTTTAGGTTGCAAGCTGTGCTTCAAAAGAATCTGATGAACTTGGCTGCAATTGCAGATGCCCAGCCACCGCCTTCTGGCCCTTCACAGGTATTTTGCTGATGGGAATTTAATTTTAAAAACAACTATAGAGTTGCAACAGCTGATGATTCATGTTGTACTGTTGCAGGTGCCACCAAGCTCTGTTTCTCAACAAGGAAACTACATGCAGCCACCTCAAGGTGCAATGCAGCATCAACCTCAAGGAGCAATGATGCAGCAGCCACCCCAAGGAGCAATGATGCAGCAGCCACCCCAAGGAGCAATGTCGCAGCAGCCACCTCAAGGTTCAATGATGCAGCAACAAGGTGGTGCAGGTGTTTCAAAGATGCCCAAAGCTAATGCCCCCAGATCGCAAGATCAGCAGCAACAGTTGCTCCATTTTCAGCAGCAGCAACAAATATATGGCCAAATGGCAATGAGAGCTGGTGCAAACAATGGAATGCATGGTATGAATCAGATGCTGCAACATGGACTGGGTACTTCAGCCAGCTTGATGGATGCACGAGGGATCAAGAAAGATTCCCCAGAGGCTGCTTCTGGTGATGGACAAAGAAAATATGCTGCTGGACGTGGTAACAGAGAATAGTATGTTCTAGATGTGAAATTGCAAACCCGCCGCTTGATTGCAAAGCTGACTATTGTTTTTAAGCAAGGACATACAACGATCAATGAGATGGTACTAGTAGCATATTGAACACCTTTGAATTGGTGTTTATTGAAAACATGCTTTAAAAAAAGTAAAGAAAACAGACATCCTTTTCAGCCGTCTTAGCTCAGTTGGTAGAGCGTGACTTTTATATAATCTGTTTTTGACAAATTGAATCTTTCTTTTCAAATAATAGAAGTTGGAGGGATGGTTTGAGAAAAAAAATGGAGTACAAATTTGTTGTGATAGAAGTTGCGGAGAAAATGAGTAGGGTAAGGAATGGAGCATTCATTCTCAAAATGGGGTGTTAGAATTTTAGTTTAGGATGTTAGGAATGGAATGGAGGAAAGAGAAAAATATGAACAATTATACATTTTATAGTTTGAATTTCATTCCATTTCCTCATTTTAGTTTAGGATTTTAATTTAGGATTTTATGAATAAGCTAACTGAACCAAAGTGTGTGCCGATTTATTGAAGAGCATGTTAAGGCTAGTTTTGGCAGTGCTGAGGCCTGTGCGGATAAGTGTCTGGAATCAATCAAGTGTTTGATAATTATGTTATAATATCTATAAAGAGAAAGTTAAAAAAGAAATGTTGGGTTAGGTTGAAATTATATTGATAAAACATGGTCATCTTTCCCTATAAATTCTGAAATATTTTCATCCTTGGAAGCATGGAAGCTACCATTGATGGAATCAGAATTTACTGGGCTTTTATTAATATGCTAGAATATTAATATTAGATCTGGAGAAGGTCTTCCTTTAATACTTAAGATTTTAGATAGACCGATTCCTTGACATAGCTTTCGAGTGAGGGACAATTTAGAATATTAATATAAGATTCTGAAAAGTGTATGACCTTGAGATTTTAGAGTAACTTAAGGTTTTAAAATAATTAGTTCATTGACATGTTGAACTTAAACCAACGTCTGTTACTAAGATACTTCATACCAGAATAGTAACATTCAAGAGATTACAATGGTAGACAATACTTTAAACTATTAGTTTCATTTGAATTATAAAGTTTGCCACTGCTATATGTTCAATACTTTAATACAATAACAAGTTAATTTCTCAAGAAATTAGACAAGAGTAAAATTTGAAGAAAATAACGCGGGTGCCAATTTGTCACCATCAAAGTATCCGTTTGACAAATCTTATTTTTGAGAATAAGTTACTTATTTTTAGAAAAAGTACGTGTATATGTATTTTTTCAGAAAATAAGTAACTTATTTTTTATTTTGAAAATAAGATTTGATTTTCAATTCTTATAATAAATATGAAATTTTAAATTTTTTTTAAAAAATATAAAATTTTGAAAAAAAATAAGTTACTTATAAGTTAAAAGCTATTTTGCCAAACGAGGCTAGTAATTAAAGCACAAGTAATTAAAGCACAGCAAATGTTTGCTGAGCACCAAAAACAGTCCTAATATCATCCCAACATATGTTACTAGCTAAGCTTTAAACATAATCCTGTTCTGATCCTGTACACAAACGACAAGGAGAACCATAAGAAGAGATGTTCCATTTCTGCATCTATAAACCAATTGGGATATACACACATTTTCGAGTATCAAAATAATAGAAATTGGGATTATTTTTTTTTTGAAATATTTTTAATAAAAATTTCAGAAATTTAAACACTTATATAAATAAGATTTCTTCTTAAACGTGAAACCTCCCTTTAAATTGAAATCGAGTTCAGATATAGTAAAAGTTAACTAGCACGTCTATCATGGGTTGAGAGTAGCTCAAGTGGTAAAACTATCATAAAAAAAAAAAAAAAAAACTAATAGTATCGTTGGATATAAATGTTTTACCTTGTTATTCCTCGAGGGTACACTGGAGTAGTTATTAGTGGTAGCAATTCATTCCATAAAATCTACCATTGTGTGTAAATTGATGTTTTACCTTGTTATTCCTCGAGGGTAC
>PHNY01231508.1:16017-30925 GCA_003724115.2 Anethum foeniculum
TAAAATCTACCATTGTGTGTAAATTGATGTTTTACCTTGTTATTCCTCGAGGGTACNCAAAATCTACCATTGTGTGTAAATTGATTGATAGAAGAATCCAATCCATGAAATTAATTGTTTTACCATTCTATTGGATATTGCATATCCTACACAAAACACTACTACTATATCTCTCTGAGGTCGACACCCATACATCCTCCCAATAATACCACAACATGTCCCTCTTCCGGCCACTAACCATTCATTTGCCATCTGACGTAATGTGTGTGCGCATATTAGAATCTACATAAACTAAAATAACTTCATTGTTTCAGATAAGATGTGCTACATGCATGATAGGTCTCCTAGAACTTGTTATCTTAATTAATTGTTTTTTAGAAACACTAAACTGCCATTAACAAAGTAATTTACAACTTTTTCATGTTGATTCATGACTATACTCGAAACATAATTTTTCGAGTGACGTTGTGTGGTATAATGGATAACATGATTATTAAACTGAAGATCTGCTCCAACTAGCTACAGCATTATATCAAATTATAACTCCACTTTCTCTTTTTTTATTGTTTAACAGTAAAACCATATATGTTCGCCTTTTCCTTTCCATTTCTTTCAACAATGAGGATCAGCTTCAACAATTCTCAATATTTTAGACCAATGCTTAATCGATACCTTAATGCAAGAAATTATTGGTATAGACATATATTAATTCACGTGTGCAGGGCTTTTTAGGGTCTTATCTTGAAATTTTAGGACAGATTATTAGTTAATATGATATCAGAGCTCGTACTAACGAGAGTACTCACGCATTTACGCTGTATCTCCTAAGTGAAAATTTTAAATCCGCTCATGTTCCTATCATTTTTTAAATCTTCAAATAAATGTTTGAAACTATATTTTATAAATTATAAATTGCTGGCTTTTATATTTCATTATATGGACAATGCACTGGATTGTCTTGAATCTGATACTTGCAGCCTGCTGCTTCTCAAGTATCAAAACTGAAACACATTAACATTTCTTTAATTCCCCAAAGTTTTATTTACTAACAATATAATTAACGTTGGGGCCTCTAAATTCTTCTTATATCTCAGTGGATGCTGGCATTTATACATTATGCGAAGATTCACATATATATGATACATGTGGTTCTGCATTATATATTTACAATATTCATTTGTATAAGTTTCTAGATGTAATTACACTGTTGCATATATAGCTTTTGGAGCTTAAGAGTATATTTGGATCGGTGTTGAGGAGGGATGGGTTGGGTTGGGTTCAAATTTGATAACCCTGTTTAGGAAAAAAATTAAAGTGGAGGGTTGGGTTATTAGAGGTTAGCGTGGTGTTGGGAGAGTTCTTTTCCAATAAAAAAGGGGGAGTGTTTCAACACCCCAAATCGAAATCGGGGTGTTGTAAAAAATTATCCAACATCGTTTTTTTAATATTTTTCATTTGAGAAAATTTAAAATTCCCAATAATTTTTGTTCTCGTGAAAAATTTTTGAAAAATTTTTTCGAAGAAATTTTTTCCCGAATTTTTTCTGAGAAATTTTTTTCCAGAATTTTTTTTCGAGAAAATTTTTATCGGGAAAAATTTCCGAGAATATTTTTCCCGGGAAATATTTCCGAGAAAATTTTTTCTCGGGAAAATTTTTCGAGAATTTTATTTCGAGAAAATTTTTTATCGTGAAAAATTTCCGAAATTTTTTTTCACGAGAAATTTTTTTACGGGAAAAATTTCCGAGAATATTTTTCCCGGTTCCGAGAAATTATTTTTTTGAGAAAATTTGTGAATAGTTATGTATAAATTTATCTATGTTAGTTTACTAATTTATTTAATCCATTTAATTATAAAAAATTATATTTGTAGGATTTAAATCGTAATACATGCTAAAAAGTTAATGTATAAATACTTTATTTAGTTTATGTTCATGTATTAAATTAGCGTGGATGTGTGTGTATATACATCATTATTCAAATAAAAATAATACAATTTAATCAGAATCAAATGCTAAACACTAGAATTTATTTATTCGTGGATGGTGAGAACGAGTTCGTGAATAATATTCATGAGTTTTTCGTCAGCCATAGTCCGTGAAATATATTCGCAAGCTGTTCGTGAACATGTTTGCTAATAACATTTTTCTTAATGAGTCGATACACGAACAAAAAATTTGACTCGATAAAAGATCGAGCTCGAATTTGAATTTGATAAATTTTTAACGAGTTAAATCATAAATATATGAGAATTCGACTCGTTTCGGCTCATTAACGGCCTTAATCATATAGGAAACCCTACCCTAGATTTTTCATTTCAAATTGTAAACTCCTCCGTAACCAAATTCTCTACAAGTTGGATCACTTTTATTTCCGACTCTTGATCACATACTTCAACGATCGATACACATAGTCACGCTTTATTATAGATACTTATACATATGCAGTGTAACTGACCTTTGCATTCAATATAATTAGGTAAAATTCCAAAACACAACTCAAATATTGTTCTTTGAGCATTAATGCGGAATAGGAGCTAGGCATGAAGTAGCAAAGATTGGAATATTGTGGCATATCTAATATCTTCAAACATATGTGCCAGTGACAACAGAGGGAGCTAGCTAGGTGACACTACCAGAGTGTGTACATGAAGGTAGTATATATATCTGGATCCCTAGCTACTGTTTGGCCACTTCAAAGTGTTGTCAATATACGGATTATGGATTATGGAGTGGAATAAAATTACATAGGAATCTGACTATTATTTATATACGTTTACACTCTACACACCAAAGACATAAATATTTATATGCATGGTTGTGGGAAGGAGGAGGAATCGTCATAAGCGCAGACATGCATGTCGCCATCCATGCATTGTTTACAAGATTCCAGCCACCGTTAGATACACATACACTCACACTAGCACTCTCTGGGATTCTATCCTGTTTTCGACGTTTCGATTCCAAAGTTGATATGCGTTAATCTCCTTTGGCTTATCTCTATTTGTTGGTATCAGAAATACATGCAACTCTGCTTATTTATATTCTTCATCAGAATAAGCATTTATTCCAATATGTCTACATTAATTACAATGCACATACATGAGGAGTATGAAAACAACCGGAAAAAAGGTAATGATTCATGTCATTAAAAAAAAGATTGGTGCTCTTACAAGGAGTATTATTTATAAGTGCAGTAAACATTTTTCGCCAAAAATATTCCAGTGTTACTTCCTCATTGGTGGCGGACATGAAGGGGTTAGCAAGGCTAAAATCTGTTGAATTAAAATATTGTCTGAATTCTTTTATTCAACTTCATTTATGTTTTTAAAAATAAGTAAAAAGATTATCTTGAGTGCGATTAATCTTGAACGCGATTAATCTTGAACAATTAGTGTAATTTTTTATAAATTATGTTTCAGCCCTAGATATTTCTTGTATCCTGATTCTACAGCTGGTCTTAATTAAAGTCTAAACAGACATGATTTTCATAAATTCAACACATGCATGGACGTTTTGTCATGTTAATGATACGAGATATGTTCCTGAAAAACTGGTCACCGGACATGGTATCATGGTATCAGAGCTTTCACCTGAAATTGGAGTGGAATTTTTAATTGAATTGTTATGTTTAGTACCTAGGTCATTTTCTTACAAAATGAAGAATCAGAAATATATACAAATTTCTAACTAACTTTCCCGCCTCTCATCTATTTAAAACTATTTACTTCTAATTAATCTACTATTTTCTAATTCTAATATTTACAATAATATTCAATATCCCCCTTCAAGCTGGACTTGGATGCTGCTTAGGATGCTGCAGAACAAGGCCAAGCTTGGAACAAAAAAATCTGAGTTGATCTTGATTTAAAGCATTTGTAAACAAATCAGCCAACTGGAGAAAGGACTTCACATGATGTACCTGAAGAAACCCATTTTCAATATAATCTCTAATAAAATGACAATCAACTCTCAAATGTTTTGTCCTTTCTTGAAAAACCTGATTCTCAGCAATGTATTGAGCGACAGTATTGTCACAAAAGAGATTAATTGGAAGATGAACATTGACTTTCAGATCAGTTAATAAACCTTGTAACCAAATAATCTCACTTGTTGAATAACTCATGGCCATGTACTCTGCTTCACATGTACTCTTAGAGGTTATCTTCTGTTTTTTAGTTTTCCAGGAAATAAGAGAGTCACCCAAAAATATGGCATATCCTGATAAAGATTTTGCACTGAAAGGACAATTTGCCCAATCAGCATCATAATATCCTGTGAGTAACAGTTCAGATTTTGAAGGATAAAACAAACCCATATTGATTGTGCCTTTCAGATACTTCAAAACATGTATTCCAGCTTGGTAATGAGAAACAGCAGGTGCATTAAGAAATTGACTTAATTGCTGAACACTGTAAGAGATATCTGGCCTTGTCATATTTAAGTACAAAAGTTTACCAATCAACCTTCTATAAGGCTCAGGATCAGACAACAAAGGAACATCCTTATTACTAAGATGCAAATTCTTTGGAAATGGAATAGGATCAGGCTGACAATTTTCAAGATTAGACTCTTTCAAAAGATCAAGAATATACTTTCTTTGGTTTAAAAGTATACCAGAAGATGTCCTAGTAACTTCAATACTAAGAAAATAAGCCAAATGACCAAGATCTTTAATAGTAAAAGCATCATGAAGAGATTTTTTAACTTCCTGAATATAAGATAAAGCACTCCCAGTAATAAATAAATCATCAACATATGTGACAACAGTAGTGAAATCACCTGTAGACTCTGATCTGGTAAACAAGGAATAACCTTGCTTGGACTGAATAAAACCAATGTCAATAAGATGCTTGGATAGCTCAACATTCCACTGTCTGGCAGCTTGCCTAAGACCATAAATTGATTTTTTTAACCTACACACTAGACCTGGTGGAACATTGAAACCAGGAGGAGGTCTCATATACAGTTCCTCTTCTATATAACCATGCAAAAATGCATTGTTAATATCACACTGATGAATTTCCCAATCCTTAGCAGCAGCAAGAGCAATAAGAACTCTGACAGTTGTAAACCTAGCCACTGGACTAAAAGTATATTTGTAGTCCTTACCTTTAATCTGCTTATCACCCCTTGCTACCAATCGAGCCTTACATTTATTTAAAGAACCATCTGGATTGAATTTAGCCTTATAAACCCATTTGCAACCAATGGCAGTTTTATCAGGAGGTAAAGGAACAAGATCCCAGGTATGATTCTTTTCTAGAGCGTGAATTTCAGCATTCATAGCATCAACCCATTTAGGATCATGTTGTGCTTGAGCATAGGAATTTGGTTCAGAAATAGACAAAACTTTAGACAAACTAGTCAAATAAGCTGAACTGAAACCAGATAATTCAGGTTGAGTAAACACATTATAAACCTGAGCATGATGAACAGAAGGATGAGATATCATATAATCATTGAACTTTTGAGGAATAACAGTAGATCTTGTTGATCTTCTTAATGGAGCAACTATTTCAGAAGAAGAAAAAGTTTGATTGGGTATGTGAACATCTGGTTCAAAACCATCAGTAGCATCAGAAGTAGTAATATGATGAGTATCATTGTGTTCAGACACAGGATTAGGAACAGAAGATGTTAAAAAATCAGGAATTGAATCAAAGGATTCAGTTGAAAGGTCTATGTTTGGAAAAACAACATTAGATGTATCATTGTCAGAAACCAATTCCTTGTAAGGAAAAATATTTTCCTTAAAAATCACATTCCTACTAATAACAATTCTGTGATTGTCAAGATCATACAACTTGTATGCCTTCTGGGCATAAGGATACCCTAATAAAATACACTTAAGTGCTCTTGGTGCAAGTTTATCAGGGGATTTATTTGCTGCATAGCACAAACATCCAATCACCCTTAATCTACTGTAGTCAGGAGGAGTATTCATAAGAACCTCAAAAGGAGATTTCCAGGATAACACAGAGCTTGGCATAAGGTTTACCAGATAAGTTGAAGCCAAAATACAATCTCCCCAAAACTTAATAGGTAAATTGGCATGGAATTTTAAGGCTCTAGCAGTATCCAAAAGATGCCTATGCTTGCGTTCTACTCTGCCATTTTGCTGAGGTACCCCGACTACACTAGTTTGATGAACAATTCCTTTTGAAGCAAATAATTGCTGACAAAAATGTTGCATTATTTCTGTCCCATTATCACTCCTAATGGTCTTAATATCACATTTAAAATGATTGTGAACATATGATAAAACATCGGAAATGATCTTTGGAACCTGAGATTTGGCATGAACTAAATGTGTCCATGTAGTTCTAGAATGGTCATCTAGAATGGTTAAAAAATAAGAAGCACCAGATATACATGGGGTTTTATATGGCCCCCATAGATCAATATGTACTAAATCAAAGCATGTAGCTGCAATAGAATTTGATGCAGAAAATGGCAATTGATGATGTTTAGTTAGCACACAAGTCTCACAATCAGAAGTTTGCTTATTTTTGTCAAAAGATACAGTAGATAAATATTGAAGCTTTTGAACAGACATATGTCCCAATCTGTCATGTAAAAGACTAAGAGAAATATTACAATGAACAGATGAATTGGAAATAGAATTCTGAACAAGAGAATTTGAAGATTCAACAGAATGATCATCAGAAAAGAACTTATAAAGTCCTCTATGCCTTATTTCAATTGCCTTGACATGACTAGTTGTAAGGTCCTGGAATGAACAGGAAGATGGTTGAAAATTAGCAACTAACTGATGTTGATCAAGCAATCTTGCTATAGAGAGAAGATTGTGCTTGAATTCAGGAATGTAAAGAACATTTGAAAGTGTAATTTGTGGGGTTAAAATCACAGTTCCAATTGTATAAACAGTTTTGAGAGTTCCATCAGGTAACACAATGATAAGAGGCTGTGTAAGAGATTGTGTGCTAGAAAAAATATCTAAATGTATTGCCATATGATTAGTAGCACCAGTATCTATTATCCAGACATGCTTATTATTAGACAATTGAGAACAATTTGCAGAAAAACAGGATAATGTACCTGCAAAATTGATAGCAGATCCTGAGGAAGTAGACACATTTTGATTTGCTTGCATGAATTTTAGAAACTCCTTGTAAAGAGCATCACTAGAAGACTGAGAATCAACTATAGAACTTCCAACACCAGAAGAAGAACCCAAATCATCAGAATTTGTAAAATCCAAAGGAGAATTTCCAAGAATTCCAGAAGAATCATGAACATTTCCTGCAAATCCTTGATCAGCATTTTTGGAATTGCCTTGAGTAACATTATTCTTTCCTTTGTACCAATCTGGATAACCAACAATCTTGAAACATTGTTCCTTAAGATGTCCCTTCATCTTACAAAAATCATAAAATCTGTCTGACTTAGTTTTCTTTGAATCCCTAAAATCTCTTTTCTGAGAACCAGGAGTAAATTTGGCAACAAATTGAGAAAGATTCCTAGAAGAGTAGAATGCACTCATCTCAACAGATTGAGAGTTAATAATCAGATTTTGTCTCTCAATTTGTTGTAACAAATGATAAGCCTTGTTTACAGAAGGTAATGGATCCATACTCAGTATGTTAATCTTGGCTTGATCATAAGACTTGTTTAAACCAGCAATAAACTGAATCAGTTTCTTGAGTTGATCAGCCTCAATAATCTTTTTCATTAATCCACAAGAACATTTTACAACAGCTCCACAGGTGCAATCAGGAAACGGTTCCAGAATTAACAATTGATCCCATACTTTCTTCATTTTATTGTAGTAATCAATAATAGAATCATTATTCTGAGTAATTGACATGAGCGTCTTATGAATTTCATATAGCTGAGGAGCATTAGAATGTCCATACCTTTCTTGAATGTCAAGCCATAAAGCTCTAGCAGATGGAGTAAAAATGAAGCTCTCAGCAATAGATTTTTCCATTAAATATAGAATCCATCCTGTAACCATATAATCATTTCGGATCCAACGCTGCAAATCTGGAGAATCATCTGATGGTCGTAGCAATGTTCCATTAATGAAACCAGTTTTATTTTTCGCTCCAAGCGCAAGATTGATACTACGATTCCAATTCACATAATTGTTGCCGTTAAAAACAATTTAACCCAATTGAGCATTAGAATTGTCACTTGTTGACAAAAAATATGGATCATTGTAATTGATCGCAGTATTGTTACCAGAAACAGGTAATTGAGAAGAAGAATCAGATTGAGCCATATCTGTTTGATGAAATGTCTCAACGAAAAAAAAACTGTAAAATCAAAATCTACAAGATGAATCGAAGAACAGAAATAACAATTCGTTTTGGATTTTCGATAGATCTACAAGAACTAAAAATGAAGAACAAAGAATGATTCGTTTGGATTTTTCGATAATCTTGAAAAGAACAACAAAACTGGAGAAAATTGCAGAAAAAAAAAAACGATGAAGAAGACAATGAATTAACAGAAAAATGTAACATGCTCTGGTACCATGAGAAGATGAAGATTATTTCTTCATCTTTAGAGAATATTAGAGTGAAAGAAGAAGCATTTCATTGAAAATAAAAAGCTATACAAGTCTGTCTTACAGAATGAAGAATCAGAAATATATTTTCATTGAAAACAAAAAACTATACAAGTCTGTCTTACAGAATGAAGAATCAGAAATATATACAAAAGTGTTTCTAACTAACTTTTTCTAACTAACTTTCCCGCCTCTCATCTATTTAAAACTATTTACTTCTAATTAATCTACTATTTTCTAATTCTAATATTTACAATAATATTCAATACTGTGTGATGTATATGGATTGACATAATACTTTAACTTGACCTGATCTTTCGTTAAAAAACAATTGTTGGCATGTTAACAAATTAAACTGCACGCTTTGAAATGACTAATACATTATGTGGAGTAGAGAAATGTGATGTTTGAAGCGTATCATGCTTGTTTATACATTAATAAATAGTATATGCCCAATGGACATGTTTCTACATTTTACATTTTCACCACTACCCTTTGCAAATTGTCTACCATAGTGGTGTGTGGTGCAATACATGTATCTACTAGTAAGTGGAATCTGAATCAGGTGTCTACTAGGAAACGAAACTTACATCATATCACCTTATTCTTTGTAAGTTGACAGATTCTTATAATGTACTTGCAATAACGGAACAAGGATTCGAACTACTGTTTTCGATAGTTTAACGATGATAACAAGGCAAGCATTAGAAAAACGAAAGTAGTGCATTTCTTTCTCAGTAGCAAATTTTCATTACATATATATATACTAGTATTAAGCTTAGAACAAGGACACCCACAAGATCCTAACAGTAACTACCAGAAGTAAAAACATCACAAAGGAGAACTGTTAAAAACACCCGACATTGAAAGTACAAAAAAAGACCCTCTATCATTTCTCTCTTTTCTTCTTTCTGTCATTCTTCGAGTTCTTCTCATGTGATGATCAGGTGATCATGGCTTTGGAGCTTCCACCGCTAACATTGGTAGTGTCGGGATTGGTGCACTGATCGCAAATGCTGCTGGTGACATGACGGTTTTTCCCTCGTTCTTCTGCATTACTTCCATGTTGTTTGCTTCGATATCTTTAATCATCATCATGGCATTGTTATTATTGGTATCCTTCACTGGTTCAAGGAATTCCTCTGCTTCTTTCTCTTTGTATTCTTTGTACTTTCCCCATAGAACAGAGTATAGTCCAATTACAATTAGTACGGCACCAAGTACTCTGTAGTAAGAGTAGACAACTAGTTAGTATTGTTCAATGCACTGAATGACTCGACACGAATACTGCATAATTTGTGAACAAATATTGTTTGTTGTAGAACATATTACCCTCCGAGGAAAATCTTTTCGGCAAGGATGAAAGAGCCCATGATAGCAACAATGATCATCATCAAAGGGCTAAAAGCAGTTACAAAGACTGGCCCTCTTTTCTCCATTACTAAGCCTTGAACATAGTATGCAATGCTAGATGATACAATACCCTGCATATCATAAGTAATTGTATTAATATTTTTAGTTAAATATAAATTTTAAGAATAATAAACATCCCTAGGTCAGAAAGGGAAAAATCATACAGCATAGGCAGCAGCAAGGAGGTTCATGTCAAAGCCAATTTGCCAAACATTAGGTTTGTGTTCCATGGCAAAAGTTACAGCAATGGATTGCAGAGTGCCCATGAAACACACAAGGGATGTGAGTGACAGGGGAGCTGTGTAGCGTCTCATTGTCACGTTCTGTGTAATAAAATAACAACAAAACATATTAATTACCATGAAAAATACATGCAAACCAGAATATAAAGAATGTTATGTAATCAAAGAAGATTGCAATACCTGAAGGATGAAAAAAGAAGCCCAGGCAAAAGTAGCAATGATGAGAAGAATCGAGCCCTTAACCCAGTCCTTGTCCGTATCCACAGGGGTACTGGGGGCAGAGGATTTAAGGGGGTGAATGTGGCTGCTCCAAATCATTTCTACTACTTTCCCTTTGTACAATGTCATTAGCATTGCTCCTGCCACCGTCAACGCTGTTCCTAATACCTTTGCCTGGCATCTTACTTTCTTCATGTCTAGTATCTCCATCCTATACAATCATTAAGAACTCCACTTTGTTATTTTTTCAACGCTGGAAATCTAGTTAAATTTTGGCTGATTTGTGTGCCTGAATACACGATGAAATGCATGCATGTAAATATATACCTGCAGAGAACTGCCATGACAAATGTCATTGCTGGGAGCATGTTGCTCATGGCACATGAAAAAGTAGGGGACGTGAATTTCAATCCAGCATAGTAGAAATTTTGGTCAATCACCGGCCTGTACATCAATTATAAGAACATGAGTTTAGCATTATGTAACTCCAAACCTTCCCACATGAAAGTTAATGAAACACTAGCTAGTAGAGTACTCACCCAAGAAGTCCCAACACAAATATTTGCATGAAGATCGAAAACGACATCTTTGGCCTTATTTTCCTGCAAATCATACCAAATGAACCACTTCAGTATCCTTGTTTCTTTATCTTCGTAATTAAACAGGATACATATATGTAATATTACATAAATTTACCTCTCAAGGACAAGAGCAAAGGGAGCAATAACAGCAGTAGCAAAAGCATGTCGGTACACGACGAGTACATAGTGACTCATTCCTCTATTCAGAGAAACCTTAGTAATGATATTCATACCAGCATACCCAAATTGCAAAGAAATCATGGCAATATAAGGCTTTGCTGTCTCCATGAAGTTCCTACAACTGCTTTTGGTTTTAATTCCCTCCATACTTGTTCTTTAGTTGTCTTGTATTTGTATAGTAGCTAGTAATTGTTGGATGAAGTGAATAGTAGAGAGAATTGAATTGAGAGAGTAGGAGAGTACAAGAGCAGAGGAGAAACTTGTGTTTGTCCTAAGAAATTTGAGTGAAAGTACCCTCCTATTTATAGCCACCTTATAGGAGATGGAATTATCCAAAAAAAAAAAAAAATCTATAAACACAACTTTTGTTTAATGAGTTTGATGCGTGCCCGGGTCCAACTTTCAATAAGTGAATATTGTGGCACTTACAAGATGCATTTGAGTATTTAATATTCCAATATACATCTACTAATCTTTCCATTATTGGTTGATTTCAGATAATTATTGTTGTTCTAATTCTTAAATTATTATTATGATAGAACTAATAAGTTAAAATTTAATTCACAAAATAATCTATGCAGATACAAGAGTCGAACTCGAACTCGAACTTGAACTTGATAATCATACGTTGGTAATATACCATGATATTGTAATTTACAGCTCTTTGATATCATAGAATATAAGTTAAAAACAAAGCTTACATATTGATTTTTTTTTTTTTTTGCCAAATATCAGTATTGTTTTCCTTTTACCAATTCGTGTGTGTGTGTAATTTGTATGCGGATGAAATGGGTTCCTCGTGGCCTCAATTGGGAGTATAATATAATGTCAGCTGGGTACCACATTAGTGCTTAAATTTCATATTTATTCCTTGCTGCAACTGGAACTTGATCCATTACTTAGCCAAAAGTGAGGGGTTTTAGATTAGTGCTTGCTGATGCTTATATGGATTGTTCTGTGGTAGGCTCCATCTTTAATTGCTAAAATATATTTGTGGATACCCCCAACGTCATCTCCCTGTTGCATCGTCTGATATTGTTGTCGATCTCCCTGATTTTCATTTGATCATATCAAAGATTTGCATTGTCCATTCTTTGCAACCTTTTCAGAAGAAGGTTGATATTTTAACAAGCCAGTTTGCATTCTTAAGTAGGCTTCTTCAACTTTAGTACTATCCAACTGAGTTGCATCGATAATTCTGATCTATACACCACAAAAATTTATAGTTGATTGCTAATTTTATTATATAGGAAGCTGTTGATTTTGCAGGACATGAGAAGTGATTAATATCCAGTTGCTACTTTTTATATATATGCCATAGAAATTTAAAAGATACTGCGAAGCTCTGTATTATAAAGATTCAATATATGCACACTGTCAGCACATATTCTATAACAGATAAGGGCGGAAATGAGTATTCGACTACAAATGTTGCATCATTTTGATGGATTCTCATTTCTCGGCATCTCTTTGGTTTTACTTTTCTGTAGCTGTATATGCACACACATATATACCAGATATGATATATTTTATATGGGTCTTATTTCCTGACAAGCTATGAACGTAATTATGTGTACGTGGAAAATTTTGACAGAGAGATTTAATACAGGAAATTGAGGTTAATAGAGGGGTCATGTCACTCTACATGTAATTAAGTTTTTGATTTTACAGTTCTTTCTGTTGGCGCGGACAGTCGCTGATGTGGATCAGCACCCGTATTATACTTCTGTTAATTTAGTCTGACGTTGCGCGCACTTTGAAAAGAGGTGCGCTTTCGTTGCATTTGGAGAAGAGAAGAATTGTAGGATAACTTCTCAGTATAAATTCTTCCCGTTTGCCTAATTTTGTATAAAAAATAAATGAGATTCTGTATGTTTTTATGTCATGTGTTTTAATGTGTATATATGTTCTAGATATCGACTTTATAGCTAGAGCAGCCATGATTATAGAAATATTATATGTTTCACGAGCTATGCGTAAAATCTTGCAATTTCTGATTTGAAATGTTTTTCATGCGACAGACTGTTTCAGCTTCTAGCTAGGTTTAGAATCTATACGCTATATAGTGCAAGGTGTGGATGAATCTTATTAGATTCCAGATTCCTTAACCATAATTTGGAACCAAAAGACAGGAGCTGAACTTAGAATCTATCTGGGTGTTGGCATGAAATCTTTAGCAACTTGCATGATCGATCCCTTGATGTTGAACTCGAAGAATTTCAACATAAAATTAAATTCTAGAATCAAGTTCCATAGTTTGAAAAACAACAGAATAGTTATACATGCCCTGACAAGAAAGAATAGTTATACATGCAATAAACATCTCTCACGTCCATTTGTTAAATTGACGGAGATCCACCTTTGATATTTTTTCCAAGTATTTTTATTTGTTTCGACGTTAATAGGTCATCATTCAGAATCACTTTCCAAATTATAAATGAGCAGAAAAAATAGATCATATAAATATGACGCCGGGTTGTCAGAGACCATTTTCAATTTTCATAACACACTATTCTAATGCTACATTAACAGTCACGATATGGGACTTATTTCGAGGTCGCGAAACGACTAACGGGCCAATTGGAAGGTGATTCAAGGGCGATTTCAACGAATTTCGAGCCTCTTCTTCAACATTTGCAAGATATGTTCTTGATTCGTATGTAGTTCGTATGTATATATGTATATAATTCGTATGAAGTGAATTAGGGTTAGTTGCACTACAAGAAAACAAGGGTAAAAACAACGCACAAATTCAACCGGTACCAAATTTAACCGATTATGGTCGAATTTAGGAGCACGGCTAAATTCCCTGTACACGGTCGTATTTGTTAACAGTCGTATTTAATCGGTCAAATTTAGCAGTAATTTCAACCGACTAAATACGACCGCTTTTTTATGCGACCGAAAACGGTCGAATTTAGGAGCACGGTGCTCCTAAATTCGACCGTCAGCGGTCAAATTTAGCCTCACCGAAAAACTAGAGGGAATTTTCCCGCCAGTATAATTATTTGGCACTCCTAAATTCAACCGATTTCGGTCGAATTTAACATTTGGAAATGGCGGAAAATGCTCCCTCCTTTATGTTTGATAAAATACCGCGCCAAGCAGGCTGGTGAAAATATTAAAAAACAATTACAACCGAATCAGTTGAAAGTAAAAGTGACCGAGTCAGGTTGAAAATAAAATTTCAGAATTTCGTAAAATTTATTTAAAATATTTAAATAGTATTGCATATTTTAAAAAAAAAACAAGTATACATGGAAAACATCATCACATATACAATTTTTTTTGGTACTAAAAATATATACAAAATGACAAATTTTTTGATTTTTTTTCTTTTGATTATTTTCTAATATTTTAATATTTGTGTAAATAATTTGAAAAATTACAAAAAAATTACAGGAGTTTCATATCTATATATTTCATATGCTACAATTTTTTAAGAATATATTATTAAACCAGTTATAAAATTGTTCGTAAAATGGTGAATTTGAGTACTCCCTCTGTTCCATTTTAATAGCCTTTTTAGAATTTGATTGTTGTCCCAAAATAAGTGACTTTTTCTAGTTTTCATGCATTGTTTAGCAAGTAAATTTCAATTTTACCCCTTATTAATATAACTTGTATTTTTCATGCAATAGAAAAATTAGTTTAGTTTGACTTTATTAGGGGTAGTTGTGTAAAAACTATTCAAATAAACATCTCAATAAATGCAAAATTGGTCTATGTGCCATTCTCT
>PHNY01231544.1:4047-17193 GCA_003724115.2 Anethum foeniculum
CAGTGTCGCAAACTCAAGGTTTATATTAATCAAACGATATATTCCTCGAACTTGTTTGTGTTTATTTCGATTATGTAACTAAACGAAAAACTCGAAAAGAATTCGATATAATTGTGAGTATTGTATTCAACCCCCCCCCCCCTTCTACAATACTTTGGGACCTAACAGGCACATTGCTAAATATTTGGCACTTCTTGAGTTTCTTCACAAATTCAATGGCATCTGTATGAATTGTTAGCCAATAGTATCCTTGCCTAATAATTTTATAGGTCAGAGCTTTGGCAGCCAAATGATCTCCACAAATGCCCTCATGTACTTCTCAGAGATAGTAGTTAGCCTCATCTGAGTCCACATATTTAAGGACCGGGGCCGAGAAAGTTCTCCTATATAGCTGTCCATTCTCCAGAAAGAAACGTAGTTCTTTGTTCTTCAAATACCTGGCTTTCCCCTGTCTTTGGGTAAAGTTCCATTCTCCAGGTATTCAATGAAAAGAGTCATCCAATTAGAGTTGCTGGCTATGCACAGGATTTCTCCTCTATCTATGCTTAGTGGCACCAATTCTTTGAAGTAGACCGAGGTTCCCAGCTTAGAATCGTTCTGAACTAGCTTGGATAGCTCATCAACCTTAGAATTTTCTTCCCTATTTATTTGTACGAACACATAGTCTGGATTTCCAGCTGTCATACTTCTGACTATGGCTTGGTATTGAGATAGCTTAGGGTCCTTCGCTATATATTCACCCATTGTTTGCTTTATCACAATCTGGGAATCATTGTGAACAATCAGCTTCCTAACTCCGAGGGACTTTGCTAACTTAAGTCCGGAGAGGAGGGCTTCATATTCTGCCTAATTATTCGTCGCTTTGAAAGCAAAAGCAATTGCCTATTGTATAATAAAGCCCTCCGGGCTTACAAGGATTAATCTAGCTCCGGATCTTTCGGTAGTTGCAGACCCATCCACGAAGAGTTTCCAAAATTGGGGTGATCGATTTTCTCCTCAACTTCTGGGACATGTTTTTCTGGTGGAGATTCTGGATATGTACATTCAATGATAAAATCTGCAAGCGCTTGAGCTTTGATGGCTGTCCAGGCTACAAAGGTAATATTGTATTGGCTGAGCTCAATGGCCCAGTTTACCAGTCTTCCCGAGGCATCCGGCTTATGTATGATTTTTCTTAAATGTTGGTTTGTCACTACTTTGATCTCCCGGTCTTGAAACTATTGCCTCAACGTCCTACTTGCCTGTATTAGGACCAAGGCAAACTTTTCTAAGTTTGGGTACTGGGTTTCAACATCTTTGAGTACTTGGCTAACATAGTAGACAAGACTCTGTAATCCTTTTCCTTCTTTTATTAAAGCATTAGATATGGCAAGAGGACCCGCAGAAGTAAAGGGATAAGGGTTCTCCGGGCTCTGTCTTCATCAATATTGGATCTGCATTTTTACTTCTTTGAAGGCAACGTCGCATTCCGGGCTCCAATTGATGAGCGCCCTTAAGCAACTCAAAGAAAGGAAGGCACCACTCAGCTAGTTTTGGGATAAACTATCATAAAGCAGCGAGGCTTCGTGCCAGTTTCTGGATGTCTCTTTGTGTCCGGGGTATTTGCATCTCCATGATCGCCTTTATCTTCTCTGGATTAGATTCTATTTCCCTTTCACTGACCATAAACCTAAGGATTTTTTCAGTAGAGACTCCGAATACACACTTCTCTAGGTTGAGCTTCATGTTATATTTTCTTAGATTATCAAAACATTCCTTGAGATCTTTGATATGCTCCGGGATAGTGGTTGACTTGGATATCATGTCATCCACATAGGATTCCATGTTTCTCCCAAGTTAAGACTTGAAGATTGTGTTCATCATTTTTTGATATGTCGCTCTCGTATTGGTCAGTCTAAAGGGAATCATGATAAAGGCATAGATTGCCCTATGTGTTATAAACTCCGTTTTAGCAATGCCTTCCAGGTTCATCTTCACCTGGTTGTATCCGGAGAATGCATCCATAAATCTTAGCATGACATGTCCTGAGGTTGCAATAATTAGTTGGTCAATATTAGGAAGAGGATAAGAATCTTTTAGGCACGCCTAATTGAGACATGTGTAGTCAACACACATTCTCTATTTCCCATTTGGCTTCTTCACCAGTACCACATTTGCCAGCCAATCCGGGTACCTAATCTCACAAATTATATCAGCTTTGAGTAGTTTTCCACTTCATCAGCAATAGCCTACTGTCTCTCTGGGGCTAAATTCCTCCTCTTTTGTTTGATGGGTCTTTGTTTCGGATCGACATTCAAGCTGTGCATAGCTACGGACTTGTCGATTCATGGCATGTCCTCCGGGCTCCAGGCAAAAACATCTGCCCAATTCCGTCGATTCATGGCATGTCTTAGGGGATCCGGGCTCCAGGCAAAAACAATTTCGTCAACATTTTTTGAAAAATTGAGTCAAGACCTTTACCTAATTTGAGCTTCCGAGTGGGGTTCTCGAGATCGGTTTCAATCTCAATAGTCTGTGTTGCTGGCTCGACTTTTGCCTTATCTATTATGTACACAATCTGGATCCGAGCATTTGCATTGGTTGACCTGTAGCTGGAATCTTCAATCATATTTACTTCCTTGAGCCTTTTACTCAAGTGTTCCAAGTGTTTTTTTTTCTACTTTTGTCCCTTGGGTAGGGCTAGGATTCTTTTTCTTTTATCTGGTTCTTTTTCAGTCATGATTAGAGCTTGGCTATAGCATCTCCCCGCCATCTCCCAGTCTTCTTTGATTTCTCCAATCCCCCCGGGTGTGGGGAATTTAATTTTTAGATGGATGGTTGAAGTTATAGCCCGAAGTTTCATTAAGGTTGGCCTTCCTAAGATCATGCTGTAGGATGAGGAGGAGTTTATTACATAGAATTTTATCGTGTAAGTAATCTGCTGAGGCGGGAGCCCGAAAACTATTGGTAGGTAGATAACACCCCAGATTGGTATCATATTGTGGCCAAAACCATAGAGTGGATCTTCTGAGCAATTATCCATCCGGAGATGTCCCAATTTCATTCTGTTAAGGGCATGCTCGAAGATGATGTTTGTTGAGGAGCCACTATCAACCATGATTCTTTTTACTTCATTCTCGGCTTCATCAAGAGTCACCACCAAGGTTTCGTTATGATTTGGATTTAAACCTTCATAACCTGCCTGTGTGAAACAAATAGGCTCTTCTTGATACGACTGGATCATCACCACATCACTATCCATATCAAGACTTGGGGGTGGAGATTTGCTGCCTCCCAGGACCACGTTCACTGCGTGCTTCCCTGTGGTAGCAGCTTTATCCCGGTCAGCTTGTTTTCTCAGACATACTGTCCCATGTTGCCTTTTTTATCTGATCCTAAATGAACATTTTTAAAGAGAAGCAATTGTCTTTTGTGTGCCCATGTGTTTCATGATAGCTATAATGTTTATCTAGGGGACGATTTTCGTGTGGTGCCAGTAAAGGTTTAGGAGGGTAATAGAAAGGTTTACCTTTGACTTCCTTTAGGATATCAGAGATAGAGCGGTGTAGAGGAGTCCACTCTTTCTCATGCTCCAGTTCTCTCAGAGGTCTTGTCTTTCTATCTCTGTCCCTGTCTCGAGGGGCGTAGGTGTCCCGGGATGGGGATTTCAATGATTGTTGGATATAGTTAGATTGCCTGTTAGTCTTAAACCTCTTAACTTTATTATAGGAGGACCTTCTCTCTGGGGATTAATCATCTTTATGGATTCTCCTGTTCATCTTCATAGATCTCAAAAAATCACTTTCCTTATAAACTTTGATGCCATGGCATAGGCCGATGCGAGCCTCTAGAGTTCTTTATGGATAAGGTTCTTGACATAACCCTCGCAAGAGACCGGATGAAGATTCCTCCGAAATATGTTAACAGCTTCTTTCTCATCCAGATTGGACATTTGGTTAACAGCCTCCAGAAATCTTTTGATGAATTCAGGGAGTGTCTCCTTACTCCTTCGTTGGATGGTTTCCAGGTGGCACATTTGGAGTTCATTCATGCGATTAGCCCGAAATCTTTCCAAGAGTCATTGCTCCGAGAAGGGATTCTACTAAACACTTCTGGGATCCTCCCTTGAGAGTTGACGCGAAAAAGCGACATTCCGTCAAGTCATTATAATAGTAGATGTTGGAGATTTGCTCAAAGTAATTCAAGTGCTTTTCAAGGTCTCCCAGGCTATCGAAAGAGTCAAAGTTAAAAAGTTTCAGATCTTGTTCGCTAGGGATTGCTTCGAGACTCCGGATGAATGGGGTAGATGCAGCCCCGACTTCAACATCACCTTCCACCTTTCACTTCAGGTCTCTCAGAGCTCGGGCTAGGGCTGCTCATGGGTTGTGAAACCCGTTAGACCCGACCCAACCCAACCCCGAACTAGGTCGTCTAAACCGGACCGTTCAAAACCGTGGGTTAAATGGGTTAATTTTCGTTGGTCGTTTATAATGGGTTGGGTCAGATTTTACTTATTAAAAACCTTAACCCAACCCAACCAGGTTCTATTATTAGCCCGGCCAATTTAAGATTTATCACACCCTGACCCAGTCACCTAGTGGCCCATTCCAAATCCATACAGTTACAGTCTGAATCTTGAAACTCTAAGTCCATCCCCAATAGCGAGACCCCGACTAAAAAGTAAAACCTAAAGACTAAAACTTGCAGCCGCGCTTCTCGACAAAAATGATTCCAGTGAACATCTCCATGTTAGATTGAACTTTGATATGAGATTATTGTTGTAGCTGCTGGTGCACTTATACGCTGCCATGTTTTTTTGTAGTTTTAACAATCCGGTCAACCCGACCCTAACCAACCCAACCCGCACACGATAGGTAGGGTTGGGTTTTTTAATTTTTTTTAAGATTATTGGGTTGATATTTTTGTAAGCCGTATTAAATGGGTCGGGTCGCTAAAAGGGTCAAACCGGCCCACCCCAGCCCATGTGCAGCCCTAGCTCGGGCTAGCTGCTCTTGCTTGGACTCTTTTACGGGCTCGGAGTCTGATGAGTGGACGTTGACATGTTTGTGTTTTTTCTCCAACTTTTTCTCCTCTTCCTGGATTCGCTTCAGTGGCATCTTTGGCTTTAGCTTCCTCTTTTTTTGGATTTTGTCCCGGAGTTGCTTCTTTCTCAGTTAAATCTGAGCATCTTCTGAGGGCCTTTTAAGGTTCTTCAGGATTCTGTCAAAGACCGAAACTCGGGAATCCCCCAAATTATCAGAGTGAATCCCTGGTTCACATTCGTTCTCAGTCTGATTCTTCTCTTTCCAGAGGCACATCACTACCCGTATCCGCTCCGGGGTCATGCCCTCCCATGGACTCTCCGAAGGATTAGCATGCTTGTGTGCATTTTTCTCAATAGTGATTCGTTGGTCTCTTGGTCGGAGCATCTGGGAAGTTTGGGTTGTGGGGATCCAACATCCATTACATCAGCAGCAAGATCGCGCTCTGGGAGTGGTATAGGAGCCACGGTGCTACTCTAAGTCGGTATTTTACCAATTCTAAATGCTGGGGTCATAAACACTTTCTCAAAGTACCAAAATATTTAATACGATTTCTTACATTGAACGTTACGGGTAATAACTTGTTCAAATAAACTATCAGAGGTTTCAAGTAACAATGTAGATCTAAGGATGGTTTGAAATGTTCTTACTAAATTTTCAAGCTTGGTCTCCTAGATTGAGTGAAGCTTCTAGAAACGGCACAACCACAAGATCGGAGGTTCAACAATTCCTTCTAGCGCCAATGATAACTCCAAACTATACCCTGGACTCCTCCATCTGACTCATAGCTTTCTCGGGCTCTGGATTGCATAAATGGGTTGTGTAGCTGTAGGATGGGCTCCTGCAAAACAGAACCGAAGGGGGGTTTGGGCTCCGCGGCACCTCCGCCGTAAGAGTAAGAGAAGGATTTGGAGATGAAGGGTAGTATTGAAATTATTTAAAGTGGTGTCTGTGTTATATATAGAGTGTAGAGAGAATGTAACCCCAAAACTACCTTTTTCAAAGGTTTTTATAGGCCTCCGATTAGGATTCTAGGGTTGGTACCTTAGATCTTGACCGTTGGTGTGTCCAGGGCCTTGGATACTTGGACGTTCCATATTGGATACATGTTTCAAGTCTGTTTCTGTGGCTGGCGTGTGCCCTGGTAAGGTGGGCATGTACCAGCATGTGGGGACTTTGGGTTGGTATAGGTTTGTCACAATCGGGGCATATTCCTCGTAGTCACAAATAATGATTAAAGAGAATATTCTGAAGTGGCAAGTCATTCATGGGCCCATTAATAATCTGGATCCAGTTGTCATCCTTGGGTTCTGGGCTTTGTGGCTTGTTGGGCTTTCTGGGATGAATTTTGAGCTTATTTGCAATACAGGTTATCACCATCTATTAAAAACAGATACTAGAACAGAGATATAATGAATTTCAATTTAACGGGGAACGAATACAAACAATACCACAGTCAGAACCAACAAGTAAACAATCAGACATAGATGAAGACTCATTTTCGGAAATTGATAACTTTAGTTCAGTTAAAATTTGGTGAGAAGCAGAGTTACCGAGTAAAATAGAGGGATCAGATACATCACCTTGGTGGACGTGAGTAAAAATGTGTTGGAAAATTTTGATTTAGTAATTTCAAGACTTTATTTTTATATTTATTTATTAATTTAATATTAATATTGGATTCTATATAGAACTCCTTATTTAAAGTACTCTGAACACACTTATTTTATAAAATTCAATGAACACATGTGTTATGTAAATTATAAACACAATAATAAGAAAAATATACATTTTAAAAAAAAATGAACACATATATGTTATGTACTGAACATATTATAGTACTATACTTTTGTTCTATAAATATTATGATATTGTTCATTAAAATTGTAGTATTATACTTTTTGTTCTATAAATATTATGATATTGTTAATTAAAATTTGGATGGGTTACATAAACAAAAATGTAATTAAATAAATTTTTATGCAATTGAAGAAAAAATCGTGAAAATATATTTGTAATATAATATATATAACATATTAGTTCTACGGAAAACTAATTCTCATTTGATCCTTGACCTTAATATTTATGTCTTATTTTCTTAATTTATTTATATTAGAATTTTTATTTTGTTGGTATACTTACCATAAGAAAAATAATTTGTTGGTTGAAAATTAAAAACACGAATTATACAAAAGAAACGGATAGAGAACGATAGTTAAACTTGAAATGTAATAAATCACGATACTAAATGATAAATCAAGTGTCCATTAATGATTTCTTCCCGTTATAACTTTAGACATCACACATATTTTTCGTGAGTTTATATCAAAATTCTCCGACTACTCTTTAGTAAGTGTTTGTTAATATATTCGAAATTAATAATTTTAATATTGAAACTTATTTATCATTCTAAAATTTAATCATATTAATATATTTTTAATAAGAATCGAATATTTGATCTTTGTTAATAAAGTAATAAAGTTAAATTTAAATATATTGATAGTAAGTATCTAATACTTGACTGTTGATGATTTTAATAATACTTTTATATTATGTTTCTTTCTCTTATTATATACTAGTTTACAATTCGTATAACGTGTCCATGTTAATTTTTTATTATTTATATATCTTATCTATAATTTAAATGCAATTAATATTAAATATTAGTTAATGTATAATTATAATTCTAACTGCTAATGAAAGTTAAATAGCATCAAATAAAATAATATGTGATGTCGATGAAATCTAAACTACGAATAATTTTTTATGATTTTAGTATTTAGATCTGATTTGAAATAAATATATACAAGGATAATCAAATTAAATCAATATACTTATATAAATGAGAAGACAGAGGCGTTTATGTGGCGCCTCTCAGATCTTCCCGTTCTATTTTTCGAGTTTTCTCAATTTTTTGAATTAAAAAAATATATTAAAAACTAGAATTACCTTAATTATAGCTAATAAGATAAGTCAGAATCAGATTCTATCTCTTATATTAGTAGACACCAAGTCATATAGACAAGGAAGCAAATCCCTATCTTTTATAAAATTATATCTTTTATAAAATTATAGGGGATAAGATAAGTCAGAATCAGAATTTTCTCAATTTTTTAAATTAATGGTTATCTTTTATAAAATTATAGGGGATAAGATAAGTCATAATCAGAATTTTCTCAATTTTTTAAATTAATAAATAGAGAATATTTTAATTACCTTATATTCTTCTAAACTTTCATCTTAACTCAACTTACCTTCTTATTATATTATTCTAAAATTTCTCTACTATATTAGTAAACTTTCATCTTAACTCAAGTTATCAAATTACCATCTTATTTTTCCTCCTAAAGTTTATCTACTATTCAATAAACTTTCCGCTTAACTCAAATTATCATCTTATTATTCTTCTAAAATTTCTCTACCATATTATTATAATTTCAAACTTTATTTTCAAGTCAAAAGTTAATTACCTCATTTTCTCTTAAACTTTCTCCTTAACTCAAATTATCATGTTATAATTTTTCTAAAATTTCTCTATTAGATTATTATTCCCTACAACATTCTTTTCAACTCAAAATTCTTATCTTAATACTCTCCAAAATTTCAAGTCATAAAATATAGTTCAAAAGGGAAGTAAATAATCTTATATATACATAAGTGTAAAACGTTTGGCTTGAAAAAAAAAGTAAGTTTGCTAGATTTTTCATTAGCGCTTGTATTTCAAACTTTATTTTGCATGCTATGATAGTTTTGACTTTTGTCACTATTTGTTTTGTTAAACCTTTAAGCGTATGTTATTATTTGATTGATTTTGTAAATTTAGAATGTTTGACTGATATTATGATTTTCGAATGCAGACTTTTGCCCATGAAAGGATATCTTCGATATAATATTTATTTTGGTATTTGTACGATTAAAACATAAAATTTAAATACACGTAGATCCTCTCCATTAGGACATGAACTTAATTGATCCACTCACAAGTCAAATAGTCAAACTAGCAAAATCATTTTCAAATATATTTATATTTTTAATATAAATATAAAGAGATATTCCATTATTCTGAAAATATCAAAATTATATTTTTTAGGGAATATATCTCTACATGGCAATAAAGATAGAAAAAAAATATCGAGATATGATATTTTTTAGATCTTAGTTGCAACATCAATAAGGCAACAAGCTCGAAGAAGGATTATTATAACAGAAATATCCTTTAGAGATCTCGTGCTACATGAAAAATACTTTTACTCTTTGCTCTATAAACATTTTTTCATCCATCAAAGAATTTTTATTCAAAAGTTTATTAATATTCATTTATGGAATATTAATATCCAAATTAATTCCATGCCATGTGTATTTAAAGTAATTTTCTCTAGTTACGGAAATATATTATATTTGAAGAGAAAATTATATTTAAATACTCAAAAATATTTCCTACACTCTAAATATTCTTTATATATTAGGAAATATATTTTAAGAAGTCATTCAAGTCAAAACATTGGTCAAAGTATCCATTTTTGCTTCACAAAAGACCAATTGTATTTTATTCGTTAGCGGAAGCTGATTTAATCATTTTAAATTCAAAAAAATACTTCCACTTGCTAGAATGACTTGAAACTTGAGATTGGTCACTTAAATGGTATTTCCTATGCATGGTAAAAGTTTCGTAATTTTTTGAGAATTTTTGTCCGGGTGTGATTTTTAGGGGTGTTGACCAAGACTTTGACTGAGCGTTTGACCAAGCTACCTTTGAGTTTTTTCTACCAAGTTTGGAAGATCATCATTTCATGATATATAGGTATTTATCATAATTTTTTTTGTATTTATTGAAGGTCTTTCAAAGTGGTCATATTTAATGGTCCTAATTACGTAATTATGTAATTAATTAATAATTAAAAGAAAAAGGGAAATATATTAATTAATCAAAAGAGACCAGCTCCATAAACTTGTTTGTCTCATATGGAAAGTGGGAAAGAAACGCACTTTGCTTTCCATGTCATCAATCCATGGCAAATTCTCATCCACCCTTCATTTCTCTTCTAATCTACACCATTCATTCAAACCTACCACTCCCCCAACTTTGCCTATAAATAAAACCCTTCTCACACCCATTTAGATACAAGCTAAGAGCCACAAAATTGCTTGGAATTTTGAAGAAGCATCCTATATTTCTACTCTCTCAAATATCTAAACCCACTTCTTCTCAAAAACCTTCTCTCTCTTAAATATATATACATATACACAAGGTTTTTGATGTACAAGCTTAGGTACACCCAACCAAGCCTATTCCCACTTAGTGAGCTCATTTACTACCATTCTTTGGTCTCCGAAGGGCTGCCCAAGTTCGTCCTAAGTGCCAAAATCCGGTCGAACCTCCGGCGAATTTTCTCGACGAACTTTTTCAAGTGTTTCTCAAAAGTGGTAACTTTTAGCTTCTAATTTGATTCCTTTTATTTGAGTTTTGTACTTAATTTCTCTACTTCATCTTAAGCTTTAATATTGGATCTCTTATAAAGAAGGTTCTCAATAGTTAAGAGAACTAAGATTCAAATTTTGATTCGAATAAGTACTTGATCTTCAAAAAGAAATATATAAAGAAGATCTATAAATCAAAGTACTTAATCTCTATACAACTCTAAGAAAGAGTGATATCATATTTGACGAAAAGAATTCACGAGTTGGCCAATTACTTTGCACTTTATTTATCTCGATCTTGGCTAACATATAATTAGTGTACATAAATCATTACGAAAAATATCGTATAATTCTCAACTAACATCTTTAGTGTTCCGTGGGATTATATATAGATATATAAACACTTCGTAATTCGTCAAACTTCGAAAGCACAAATCTTAAGCCAATTACTCTATATTATATTTAATATTTTTATTTTGAATATTATAATATCTTGTGAGCTAGTACTGTAACATACTAGTTCATACTATCTTTTATCCATCCATATTTGTTTCGTAGATTGTCTTGTTAGTTTTTTAGTGAGGTGAAGTAACGTGAGGTGATTCTCGTTCTAAGACCCAAGCCCTAGACGTACTAACGGGGAGTTAGTAGTCTTTGCACCATGAAGAAGAGAAAAGATCCAAGACCAAACCATTAAGATCCAAGACCAACAAAAGCTAAGAAAGTCAAGTCTACACAAAGGTTCTACATCAACGTTGAAGAAATAGCGGGGAGTTATTGTCTAAGATAAGTTGTGTAGGTGTATACATTTATTTTGAGGTGGTAACCTTTGTGTTACGCACCAAGATAAATATTTGTAGGGTTGTAAAGGCTTCTCCGCCTACTAAAGGAGCGAATTTATTATAAGGGAAAATCCCGAGTCCGGGAGAGGAGCTCGGGAACTGGAGTAGGGGTGAGCGAATCTATTAGAGGTTGCGTCATCGCGAACCATGATAAAATCACCGTGCAGTATTTTCTTTCCTTGCACTTTATTTCCACACTCATAAACTGCATAACAACTTGGTAAAAATATTTAAAAAGGGATAAATATTTTTAAAACGCCATAACAATTTTTAAATTGGTAATTAAGTTATTCAACCCCCCTTCTAGCTTAAAATAGCCCTTTTACGGGACCTAACAGCCCAGGAAGAACGGATGATGTTGTGGATAGGTTAGTTTTAGAGGTTAGTTTTATTATTGAGGCTATTTAATTATAAAGGTATTATTTGATATTTAAATTTAAGTAATATATGTTTGTTACTATTTTTAGCATCTGTGTTTCAAACTTTATTTTGCATATTATGATAGTTTTGTCACTATTTATTTTGTTAAGCCTTTAAGTGTATGTTATTGTTTGATTGGTTATATGATTTTAGAGTGCTTAATTGATTTTATGATTTAAGAACACATCCTTTTGTCCAGGTAGAATAGAGGATGTTATAGATCAGTTAGTTTTAGAGTGGATTTATTTTATTATTATAGAACGTAGCCTTTTATCCGGGAAAAACGGAGGATGCTCTGTGTCAGTTAGTTTTAGAGGTTCGTTTCATTATTGAGGCTATTTAATTATAAAAGGTATTTAATATTTAAATTTAAATAATTTATATTTGTTACTTTCATTAGCACTTGTGTTTCAAACTTTATTTTTGCATATTATGATAGTTTTATCAATATTTGTTTTATTGAGCCTTAGTGTATGTTATTGTTTGATTGGTTTTATGATTTTAGAATGCTTGATTGATTTTATGATTTTAGAATGCAGCCTTTTGTCCGGGAAGAACGGAGGATGCTATGAATCAGTTAGTTTTAGAGTTGATTGATTTTATGATTTTAGAACGTAGCCTTTTGTCCGGGAAGAACGGAGGATGCTAATGATCAGTTAGTTTTAGAGGTTCGTTTCATTATTGAGACTATTTAATTATAAAAGGTATTTGATATTTAAATTCAAGTAATTTATTATTATAATTTCATATTAAATATAGTCAAAATATATATTAAAAAGCTGTTGTATAATTATATTTAATAATTTTTTAAAAATATTACTATATTGTCGCCGTCGTGAAGCGCGGCTTATTATCTTACTAGCTTAGAACCCGTGCATTTTTTCAATATTATATGATTTTTTAGCTTAATTTTAATTAAATTGATAGCGCATTTTAGTTTAAAAATATAATTGGTTGGTTACTAATAATTATAATATTATTATATTTAATTAAATATAATTTTCCATATTATTTTTGAAAAAAATGTGGAACTTGGTAAGAGAAAATAAAAAAAGTAAAAATGCTGTTTTTTATTTGATAAAAATGATACTTAAAACCCGTGCGATGCACGAATTTTATTTAATATTATATAATTTTTTTAATTTAATTTGAATTAAATTTTTAATATTATACCTTTAATTTTATTTGAATTGATAGTGCCATTAGTAGAAACGGATAATCAATTGGTTATTAATTATTATAATATTATTATTTTATTTTATTAAAATAGAGTTGTCCATAACATGTTAGGAAAAGTAGAGGGTTGGTTAAAAAAATAAAAAACATAATGTATTTCAGCTGAAAAAAGGTAATCGGTTAGGTTATTAATAATTATATTATTATTATTATTATTATTATTATTATTATTATTATTATTATTATTATTATTATTATTATTATTATTA
>PHNY01231575.1:5402-22446 GCA_003724115.2 Anethum foeniculum
ACTATTTAATTATATTATTTAAAGAGAAAAAATTAGGAGCTTGTTGGAGTTGCTCTGATTCCAGAGTTAAGATAGCCAAACTATAATCATTCATCAGTTTTTTTTCTTTTGCAAGTGTTCACCGTGACTCCTACACAGTTTCAGAACCATATACGATGCTGAAATTATCGACGTTCTATGCTATATGCTGAACTTATTAACATTCTATATATGCTATATGCCGAAGTGAACACGTTTAGACACATCGATTAAGCAGAACAGACTACCTTAAAAAGATGAAAGAGAGGATCTAAACTATTTGTATCACTCAGTCTCGAGCAGTCCTTTTGTTTACGGAAATAGGCGGCGTATAGCTGAGCCACACATTCTATAAATCATTTGATTCCCATACTGCGAATTTAACTAGATAAATTTTACATTCATTGCTTGAATGGTACTCAAATAGGTATGCAAAGTTCTCTATGTACTAATTCGGGTTTAAGAAACATCGTGAAATTAAGTTGTTGATGAACTGGAGGAAGAAACAAGAAACTTCGTACGTTACTGATGGAAGACCTGGAGATATCATGCATATCAAGCAGCAAGGTAGCTACTTGCATAGGAATATATGGTTTGCACTGAATGTTTCCATGGAGAATGCATGTACATATATTATGAACACTTGAACAGAGGAGCCCTTAGTACATTGACAACTTGTGATTAGAAGCTAGAAATTGATTACAAGAAAGTTGATAAAGAACCACAACTTTATCACAAGTGTAGAAACGCAAAAAGATTGTGCGTTTGTGATTGTCATCGCCATTTCTCTTTTGCAATGGAATCCAATGCTTTTAGATGACCTTTCATATAAAGACACATTCCAGCTTTGTTACAACTGGACAGTGGACACCCTCACATTTCACTCTCCATCTTTCCTTTCCACATATTCCAACCAATTCCCCCATACACATCCTACTCCATCTCGCTGACGGAACCAGAATTTTTGTAACAGCCCGACTTTTCGGGCTATCATCATTCGGGCTATTAATTAAAGTAGAAATTGAATCCCATAAATTCTTAAAATAAAATTCCAAAGTAACTTAAAGTGCTAGAAATGCAGACGTTAAAATAAAAATTAAACTTACAGAGACGCAGCTCCTCAAATCCAAATAGTTGAAAACTAGAACATTATTAAGTGACATAAGTCCCCCTCAAATCCATTCCACATGCAATACCCCGCCACTGGTACCTGAAAATAATAAATAATGACCTACATAGCCCAGCAAGAAAACTGATCGAACTAACCGGTGGATCAAGTAAGTTTTCAAAATATTCACATATTTTCATAATTCAAAATTCACAAATTTTCATAATTCAAAATTCACAAATTTCGTAGTTTGTAAATTGCAGTTCAATATTTCCAAAATCAAATATATAATTAATNAACAGTTCGCTAAGGTCGCAAATACCTGGTGACACAGTATCATAGGTTCATAGGTGTCGATATGCGCCCTTTACTAAAGGTATCATAAAGTGTGCAACCCCGAAGGTATCATAAAAGAACACGCCCTAGTAAGGTATCATAGGCTAGTTCCGGAACTATACGCAATTACTAACGGGTTCATAGGTCATAGCTAGCTGGGAATTCTTATATCTAAAATAACATTCTTGATCCAAATTTTTTTGTAACAAAATATTAAAAACATTTTAAAATTATTTTAAATATAAAATATTTAAAAATATTAAAGCGAGTGCGAAAAGTTATCTTACCTTAATACGATACACACTTAATAACCAATGTCAACCGGTCCTATATAATATATCCAACCATGAGTTACATCACATTAGAAACTAACCGTATAAACAATTATTAATAAATTTCACAGTTTAAACCTGTATTGAGTTACCTAGGTGATTAATCAATAATGTTATATTCTTAATACATGGTCCATTAGATTTTAGGCATGCATACACATAGTTAGCTAAGCTTTTATATTATAGAAACAAATCACAAGTCATATAAGTTAGGCATATAGGCACATATGTATTATTATATTAACAGTATAAATCAAATAAGATGAACCAAACAACTTGGCCATGCACATAAATGCAATTTCGTTGATTACACATTAAAGGCAACTAACTTCATTTCTAATAAAATAATTTTATATATGTATCAAACATGGAGCTAATATATGCTTCAAATACAACTAAAATTTAAAATAGTAACATAAATGTAAAAGAAAAATTCAATTTAAATGGCTCATTTTTCACACTCAAATTCTGTACACATTATCTAATAAACATTTAAATGGCTATTGTACATCTATATTAACCAAACCAAGCATGCAAATTAGGATATAAGTCACTAGGAGAAGCTTTGTATATATATAATTTTATCCAAGTCAAATATTGTGACACTAAAATATGAATTTAATGTTTTCAATTTATACAAGGGTAACATTTACTTTCTTACTAAGTGATGCATGCATGATTACCTAACCACTTAGATATATATAGTAGTAATACAATATGCAAATACCGAGGACGAGGAGTACAAGTAAAACCCACACACAAATAATACAATTTTAACAAATAGATCACACAATTTCACAAGTTTGGGTACAAATAATACATAGATTAAAATGATAATATAATATGATAAATTACCTTATCAAATGAATACAACTCTCTTTCTTTCCTCGTAGGCTCTATACAGGTGGTTGCTCCTCTTTTCCTTCAACTTTGTTTTTTTTTTTTGTTTATACCACTAATTGCTATTATGCGAGTGTGTAGATAATATGTAGATATAAGTAGGCTCAACTTTTCTAGTTACGTAAATGAAGTAATGCTAATCCATTTCCAACAATATATATCTGATCTCAATCACAAATTCACTTCTAAACTTACTCCAACTCTCTCGTCATTAAAATAAATAAACTAAATTTTATATTTTTAACTATAAAAAAACAGTACTACAGGAATTAAACAACTCGCATGCATAAACACGTAACTTAAATATAACATGCAAGTTGCATACATTTAAAATCCTTAACTATAATTTTGATAAATATTTGATAAAAATGTTTAATTATTAAAATCTTTTATAAGAAAAAAAATAGCGGTTATTACAATTTTGAAATATAGACGAGGATTAAAATATTTTTTCTACGGATTCTTAATTAAAAATCAGATCAGAGCCTTAAAAAAATCTACTAATTATTGAAATTTACCCGAACTTGTAGCCTAGGTTAGCCCCTCTTAGTTCCGCGCTGACCATGCAGCCCACCCCACCCCCACACACAAGGAGGCCTCTTTCTCTGGTCTTCTCTCCTCCAACAAGAACACTATAACCGGTTAATGGACACTTGTTTAACCTACTCCCAAGCACTACATGCCTTGATGTAATTATATCATTTCAGTACTTTTGCTAGTTTAAGTGTGTAGCCAACATATATTTATGTTCCCAATCAGAAGTAAATTATGATTAATGTTTCCAAATTGATCTAAAATAGTTATTAACTACTAGTGGTGCCCCTATAATGTGCTTCACAAATATGTTAGCATAATGGTCATGAGTTTCTTTATGTATCTACTTTATCTCACAACTTTGCTCATTGTGGTGTTATTCATGATTAGCTTTGCAACAAACACTTGTATCCACAACACATGTAATGATATGATATATTTTTTGTAAATATTTCTTTTTATAAAATATATAATATATAGAATCTGATAAGGGATCCATTCCACACCCTGTTATTCTGATCTTTATCTTTATCTTCAAAGATAAAAAGTTGTAGCAAGGTTCTTTTTGGCCATTTTTCCACAGTTTTGTAATGTAGCATTTTGATGCAATCTTATATGATTAAGCTTTTAAGTCTTTTTTTTTAAAAAAAACAAAAACTTGGTCATATTTATAAACTTGACTTTGATTATAGGTTTGGTCACAATGCAAAGTACACATATAATCTGTAGATAAATGATCATAAACATAAATTTTAAATTAGAAACACTGTTCCTCCCAACAATGCTACCATGGCCAGGCTACAACTTCTATGCTTGAAAACCATCGAGCCTCTAGACGAGCTAGACTTGGTAGGGGTGAAGCGTGGGATTGCATTTGTTGAGCCACCCCTCGATCCCCTCAGGGACATGGAAGGTGATGGTGCTGGTGGTGAACCCATTGAACCAGGGGTCGAAGGGGTCATCATGCTGGTGGATTGCAACATGGCCGGAGCTTGGCTGGAGGATAAGACCACGAACGTAAGTGAGAAGATTAGCATGAGCATGACACGTGAGACGGACATGATTCTCTCTTGACTCTAAATTCTTAAGAGTGTGAAGATAAGATGAAGGAATGTGAGGAAGTGGGGGTAATGTAGCTGAGGTCTTAAAGAGAGCTAGAGGAGGAATTTAAAAGCCTCAAGGTTGAATTTGATTTACACAAGGAGTACATTGTCTCTATCTGTCCCTTAATGTGTGATGGTGATGTTATCTCTTCTCCATGTGCTTCCCATAGTTAGTGCCCCCTACCAATTTGCTTGGTTGTCAAACTGACAGCCAATCGATGAACGAAGACTTTGAAGAGTTGTCTGAGTGACCAGGACCAGTGGCGGTCAGTGAACGGAAGTGATTTACTATTTACAAGACTCAGTATTATTAATCTCGAAAACAATATCTATACGTAATTGTAAATATATTCGTACATCTTACCCTCATCGACCAAGACTATCCAGCAGGATCTTCTTGAATATAATGGGTCTGTCTGATTTGGTTTATTGACAGAGTAGTCCTTAGTTCTAGTTCATCAAACTACTCATATTAACAATTTAAATTTCGACAGATCTAAACAAGTGACATTTTAGCAAAAATGATTCTAGAATTGTACTACCTGTTAGACGATACAAATACCCAGAGCATTAGGCAAAGACTCACTCAGATCCAACCACATAGCAAGGATAACACATTCCCAGAACTAAATGATGAAAAGAGACACAACAAACAGCTAAAAATTTAAATTCCAAGCAGTAATATTAGACTTTACACAACAATGTAATTCCTGATCCAGTAATAAATCATGCGATAAACTGAACAACAATGATATTTTTATTGACCTAATTCAAAATGCTACAAGAGAGTTGTAACATCTAATAAATCTTCAACAGATCACAAACTGACCTCCAAGAATAAAACACAAAGATTAAAACTCGACTGAAAACCAAAACAGAAAGAGACACAATATATTACACATAACATAAGTTTTAAACCAGAAGTACAGCCCCTCCTAAAAAAGCTAGCATGGCTAGGCTACTTCCATGCTTGAAAGCCACTGAGCCTGGGGTAGACTCCACAGGTGGCATCGGACCCATGGTGGGTGCCATCGGACCCATGGTGGGTGCCATTGGTGCTGGTGGTGGACTCATTGAATTAGGGCTCATGCTTGGAGTCATCATCTCAGGTGGACTAGCCATTGGTGGTGGCATCGCCATAGGAGGAGGTGTCATCATCATTGGAGGAGGTGTCATCATCATTGGAGGTGGTGTCATCATCATAGGAGGTGGAGTCATCATCATTGGAGGTGGTGTCATCATCATAGGAGGTGGAGTCATCATCATTGGAGGTGGAGTCATCATTGGTGGCATGGTGGCGGAGGGAGACATTGCTGGAGCTTGGCCGGAGGATAAGACGGCGAATGTAAGTGAGAAGGTTAGCATGAGCATGGAATGTGAAAAGGCCATGACTCTCTCTGACTCTCAAACAGTGAAGATAAGATAAAGGAATGAGAGGAGGTGGTGAAGAATATATGTAGCTGGGTCTTAAGAATGCTTTGAGTTTGAGTTTAATTTATATATATATAACGGCTGGAAGAGGGTAGTTTGGAGAATTATCATCCTAGGTTGTCTTCTTTCAGTATGGGTGGAATAGAGTGAATGGCTTTGAGCAACATTAGACTTGAACAAAGTACATTTAGTAAAATATTATGTTTGCTAAACAGTTTGATAACTGATGTTATTTCATCAAATACAAGAAAAATTACCAATCACTGGCCTACAGAGTAACCGATAGATAGCATGGAATCTTCATGCATTAAAGCATAATGTATCACATGAATTAGTTCTTATTAATAAAGTAAAAATGCTATATGAATATAAGATATTTAAGAATGAGTGTAGACCATTATGTGTGTTAGAAAACAGAAGTTATAACTGGCAACAGCACCAAATGAGAAACAATGCCAACTGGCAATGAATACAGGCCTCTAGAACAACAAAGGGAATAAGGAAAATATCATCTCTCTCTATCTCTCTCTTAATGTGTGATGGTAATATGTTTCTTCTCCATGTGCTAAGAATATAAACAGGTGCCCATCAGGGTCCTTAATAAGATTTAGGAGTTAGAAATGATAACTACAATTATATATATATCTTATCATCATACACTTATTCTTTCAAGATTCATCACTCTAAATGTTTTATTTGTTTAATAGAGGCAGAATGAGAGAAAAACGGGCTTTTAAGATAAAACCGAGTCCCTGTACATTCATGAATAGTGTTTGGCCATGCCTATGTTCGTGATGCTACTATAGTCGCTGCCCCTCTAGAAATTTACTTGGTTGACATAGTGACAGCTAATTGATGAAAGAAGCATTTGTCAATATTCTGAGTGACCAGTGACCTATTGTACTTGGTGAACGAACAACAATAAATAATTTAGAGAATTATTAGCAAATTAATTTGTAGTCTGGAATTACCAACGGCTCATACACAGATTTTCATTGTGGGCTATTTGAATTTCATCAATTCTAATTGAGTGAAATGTTAAGCATCAATTTTTTTTAGACAATTTAGATGTGCACAAAATGTAGAAATTCTACATGTGATTAGACGGGAAAAAACTCTACATGTCCCATACTACTTAAACTATATACACTGTACACATTTCATAACAAGATAACAATGTGGATGCAAGCTCCGACCCCGCAAACATCACTAAGTATGCATGACTTGAAAAGATTATAAAATCTCATTACCATAGTCTGTATGTAACTATGTAGTAGCACCTTTGCTAACGCAAAAAATATACAGCTGCCATAGGCCAGATCATCCATCATCACCTTTGTTCACGTAAAAGTGGTTGAGTTACATCAGCTGCAAAATGAAAAAGTTCTTCTAAGTGATTTAAGCATTGTACATAATACAAGTACTTAAATCATAATGCAAAACTCAATTGCACCATATAGCAGGCATAATACATTAAAAAAACTGGATTAACGAGACAGGCTTGCAAGAAAACCAATAAGAAAGGGACACAATAGCTTAAAACCAAACTATAAACAGATTCATTGTACTTGTTGAACTGACATTGACTGAGGATTTCCCATTAAATTTGCGATGCATTAAGAGGAAAATGCTTTTTTACTTATCAACCAAACTTACCATGCATTAAACACTAATCCACCTGCATAAGAAGATGCCCAAAAATATGTGAACCCAAATACGCAATAAAACTTATACTAACTGAATTTCAATAACTGGCATCTTTTGACTTCTAAAATTATTATCAATCCAAATGCTGAGATGTCAGGAGTATAGGGGGACTGAATTTAGTAAGGATTATGATACAGATGGTGTAAAAACGTAGATGGAATAGAATGTGCCTCAAGGTCTATGTTCTGGACAAAGATGATTCAAGATTCAGATGATTAAATTCAATATTTATGCCAATCTAGTACCGAACGGGAAGTATTGAAGAAACATATCAAACATCAACTTGCATCTACAGAGTTTCAAAAACATATTGAAAACGATAACCTAGAATAAAGAATAGAAATGCAGAAACAAGGCAAGAATTTGACAACTCACACTCGAGAACAGCGTTTTGGCAAATATAAAAGCGGAATACAAGGTATGTCGTTCGAGCATGTATGGGTAATTAAAGACCTTACCTTTAAGTTAATAATTAAATTTTCATCATTTGACTGAACTTGAGGCAAAACGGACACATATTTCCCAAAACACTTGCAAACACAAACATAGAGAACTAAATAAAGCCACGATACTGAACAAGATATACTACCTCCAGGACTATGTTGTCCAAAAACTGTGGGTTTCTTTTTTCTTTCTGCAAGTTCAGCTATGACCAAACGAGATAAGAGTAGACCCGCAATAAGAGCACCCAGGCACAACATCCCAAAAACAAAATCCCATCCTTTTGTCGACAGGAACCCTGTCAGAAGTGGACCTAAAGCAGCACCAAGTGATCCAGTACCGTCAATGATTGCTGTCACTGTTGCCAAAGCTCGAGAATTACTCGTCACAGAGCTATGCGTACCAAGATCTGCAGAGACTGCAGTTGTTATAAGTGCATAGGGACCATTCACAAATAAACCCGCAATCATCATGAGTACAATGTTCATCGTCTGAGAGACATTCCCATATTTGCGGTACAGTATCATAGCAGGAATGGCTGCATACATAAAGGTGGCTGCTGTCGTGGCTCGTGCCTTCAATTTATCGGATATGTAACCAGCTAAAATCCCCCCAACAATCCCACCTGCATCAAACAATGTAGAAAGATTTCCAGCAGATCTCACTGACATATGCTCTCCGCCAATAGCTGCAAACTCATTCAAGAAGATGAAATAAGAGATGTAAACCAAAATACTCCAAAGATCTAAGAAATGGTTAACTTAGGAACAGGAAAATCTGAGAGTTTCCACGCATGTAATATCAATACAGGTCTCATAAAAAGAATTCCAAATCAAATAGACAACACTTCAGATTTAAGAGGTGAGAGAAAGTCATATATGTAAAAATTACAGAGTTACCATCTGTGTCAACTATAGTACTTAGGCAGGGGTATAGCTTTGGTGACAAAATATTTACGCCACAACTTGAGACACCTGTTCTATGTGATGCAAACTTATACATTTGAAAGTAATGACTATAAAAGCTTTTAAAGCCACCCAATAACTATGTGATTGACTGCATGCTTATTGCTTATTGACAAGCCAACAATAAATTAGCAACAGGTTATTGTTCCAAAATTTTTCAAAAGTAGTATATCACCTTTAAAAGGAGATAGGAGTTTACAAGCCGAGAACATATCAGAATGCGATTTTGGTAAAAAAAATCATTAGAACCATGGTACTCATAACAAGCAGAGAGCAAAGGGTGGACAATGTTATATACCTGTCTGACTTATATAAAATGGCAGCCAATAGAGGAATGTGTAGGCCACCAACTTCGAGAAGAATAAGCATAATGCAAATGGTATAACTCCAGGTATTACACAAGCTTCGGAAACATGAATACTGCTCCTACATACTGAACCGGACCTTGGAATGCTATTCGCTTCTTTGGCCATTGCAGCTGCATTCTGTATCAAAGCTTCTTCATCAGTAGACATCCTTGTTTCATTCTCAACTGAACCATTCAGGAACGGAAAACCAACATCTTCAGGATAAGCAGGCAAGAACAAATACACAAGTACACCGACAACAAAGATGAAAAAACCAGGCACAATGAAAGACCAACCCCAACCATACTCTAAAACACCCGCAGCAAGCAGAGAACCGCTAATATTTCCAACAGATGTATGTGCATTCCAAACACCCATTATCAGTCCTCTTCTCGTTTTACCAAACCAATTACCAATAACCGCAACAACCGAAGGCCACCCCGTAGCCTGAAACAACCCCGCAATCATTTGCATAACTAAAAAAAACCAAAACACATGAACATTCCAAAAATACCCCATCCCGAAAAGCCCAACAAAAACCCCACTTCCAATCATCCCCGCCGTCAAAAACAACCTAAGATCCAACGTATCCCCTAAATGACCCGCCACGTACATCCCCATCGAATAACACGCAAGAAACGCCAAATCAATCTCCCCTAACTTCGACGTCCCATCATTCCCATCAAACGGAGCCCACCCCTTATCTTTATACACCTCCAAATCACCCCCCACCTTTTCCCTCTTACTAAAAACCTCCCCAACCGGCCACGGATACAATGCAGACATTTCAACTACAGGATCAGGATCCAACACACTCTTAACAATACTACTAGGCTTTCTCGAAGCATGATAAGCAGTATACGCAATAAACGTAATCAACAAAACAACGTAACGATACGTCTTAATACTCCAATCCTTCCCTCTATAATTCCTAATTACTACAATGCCAGGTGGATTCCCTCTCATCGTATTTTCCCCACTCATCGGCATTTCATCAAACAGATTATCTGCACAACCTAAACTACCAATTTTTTCGAGTTTTCGAAACCAAATTTCACCAACACAATCATCTCACAATACCAAATTCACATTATACACACACAACACATGTAATTAAATCAAGAAATTGATGTGAATTACTAAAAAAATCATGTAATTTTGGGGATTAAATGAAAACAAAGGGGGAGAGATTATACGTACAGAAATGTAGAAGCAAGTAGGGGAGAGAGATTTTTTAGAGAGGGAGAGAGATTCTAGGATTGAGGAGAGAGATGTTGTGTGTGTGTGAGAATTTAGAGGTGAGCAAAAAGGGCGGGAAAGGAATGTGCCACGTGGCAATTTAAGAAATTCGAAGTTTAGTTGAATTTTTTATACGAAGTTTTTAGTGGAATTGCAAAATTTATCTTGGCAAAATAATATTTTTGATAAAATTTAGTAATTACATATTAAAATGTGTAAAGTAATAAATAAAATCAGATTTCTGGCAGGAAAAGGTGAAACAAGGAATGAGGTCGACTATTATTGAAGTGAAAAAATTGGAATAAAAATTGAATACTTTTTGAAGAAGGAAAAGGAAAAGAACAAAATATATCCTAAACAGGATTTGTAATAAAAGACCCAAGCCCATCATATTTTTCCTATATATATGTATATGGGTCTCTTTTCTTGTATTTGTACATCGTGACACCAATTCTAGATACAGATATAGAAGTTTATTATTTGTTTTGTTCATCTTTTTATTATGTGTGGATAAATCCTTTCCTAGGATGAAGATGAAGTTAATCTGATTACTGTTGATATCTTCTCGTTCTTTTCAATTGATTCTCATTAGTTTTAATCGAATCACTTTATTCTTCAATCACTCAACAAATCCTCATTCATATCATAAAATTCAATCAAATAAACATCAATTTTGTGATCCACTACTTGAAAAGTGAAAAAAAATTGTGGAAAAATCGATGGAGAATCCTGAATTAGAAACCCTAAATTTATCCGAAAAAGCCCCTTTTGAATTGCCGCATAATCGGATAAGAAGACCCTTAAAGAGTCGAACTTTCGATACTTTTCTTCGAATCTTTTCAGAATGTCACTTGCATTTTCACAATCAAGAGCAAGTTGCAACAGTTCAAGGTGATCGATCAAAAGAGAGTAATGATTTGTCGATACAAGGTGATCGATTAGTAGAAAGTAATGATATGGGGACTGATGATGGATTATCACGTGAAAATTCATTGATTCGTGAGGATAGAAAAGGTGGGTTGGTAGAAAATAATGATTTGGGGATGGAAAATGGGTCAGCACGTGAAAATTCACTGGTTAATGAGGATAGTGGAGGTGATCGGTTGGTAGAAAAGAATGATTTGGGGATGGAAGATAGGTTGGAACGTGAACATTTATTAGTTAATAAAGATAGAGAAGGTGATTTATTGGTAGAGAACAATGATTCGAGGCCTGAGGATGGGTTGGTATGTGAAAATTTAGTGGTGGATGAGAATAGAGAAGTTCTGAGTTCTCAGGGACAAGGTCTTATTGGTGACCATATGGATGTAGATGGGTTGGACTTTGTGGATAATGTAAAGAGTAATGATCAGGGGCACGTTGATACACCGATATTTACCTCGCCTATGATTTCTTCCTCTCTTCAGAAAACTGTTGAAGGCATTGAATTTAGGGAAATTTCAGAAGTTTCTGGAGTTTTTGAGAAGTCGAGTGATTTAATACATGAAGATGCCGTACCCTTAGAAAAGAACAGTGAAGACAAGGGCGAGCTTTCAGGAGATATTGTTTACAAAGGATTCAGACCGAATGCACTTCAAAGAGGACCTGCGAAAGATAACCAGAACTTTGACCTAGTTAAAAATGGAGCTAGCATAGCGAGCACTACTTTGAATGTTGAAAAGGGGAATGACAATAGAAATTTGGTTAATAATAAAACTCAAGTCTATTATGGGGATACCGCAGAAGATAACAGGGAAGACCAGAAGGATAATAGACTTGAATTTGGAAGAAACAGAGGAAGGTGTGTGCCTAAAGAAACCAACAGTCAAGCTTCTTATCCTAAAGAAATATCGCTAAGTGGTGGATCGACAGGGAAAAATACAGTTGAGAATCAATGCAGTGCATCAACTGAAAAGGTTGGCGATCAGAACAGAAGGAAAAGGAAGAGAGGGGGTTATACCGAGGAGGCAAAAGACAAGAAAAAGAAGAATGAAAAAATGAAGAGAGCAAAGACAAACAGAGACCTTGGTGTCAAAAAGTTGAAGCTGACACCAGTGTCAAAACCAAAAACAGTAATATATTGTCGTTACTTTCTCAAAGGAAGATGTCGTGAAGGCGAAAAGTGCAAATATTCTCATGATATAGTACCATTGACAAAGTCGGAGCCGTGCTGTCATTTTGCACGTCACGCGTGCATGAAAGGAGATGACTGCCCATTTGACCATCAGCTCTCGAAGTATCCATGTAAAAATTTCTTGTCCCAAGGTTTTTGCTTCAGGGGATCCAACTGTGTGTTTTCACACGAGGTACCGGTGAAGGAAGGTTCTTCCCCTGCCTCTGATACTTGCAATCCTGATTCGAGGTCTGTATCTATAAAAGAAAATTCACTTCTGCAGAACCAAGTGAACCCTAATTCCACTGGCAATCAAATTGCCAGTACCAACTTATGTTCTAGTGAGGTCTCTTATTTCAAGAATGACAAAAAGAATGGTGAAGAGACTACTTTAAAACCTGCTGGACAGGCACCCAAAGGAATAAGCTTTCTTTCTCATGAAAATGTGCCAGTAGGTAATATGAGTAAGGATGTACAAGTTGCTTTGTCTGCAAAGGCAGATAATGGTGCCAAAGTTGACCAACAGACTTTCAGTAGTGCATCAAATGGGGTTGAAAGCTTAAATAAGAACACACTAAGAACACCTGTTGTGCCACGGGGAGTAAACTTTCTGTCATTCGATAAAACTCCTTTTGGAAGCTTTAGTACAAAGAAATCTAACTTCTCTTTAGTTAGCGATGAGGAAATTGGAAAATCACCATTAAGTGGTCCCAGCAAAGGTGTACAAGCTGGTTCATCATCAAAGACAATTGTTGCTGGCAAAGTTGACTGCCAGACTGGCCATGGTGCATCCAATATTGTTCGAAACATGAATGAGGCAGAAAAACGAACACCTGCAAGGACACCCCGGGGTCTGGGCTTTCTTTCAGTTGGCAATCTTTTAGACGGTTCTTCCAACACGAAACAAACTGACTCCAACTTGAATGAGATAAATATGGTGCTTTCAACTGTTAAAAACAATGAATGTGCTAGTAATAAACTTCAGACCCTTAATCTAGTTTTGCCTCCAGTTTCTTCTTCTCTACCTTCTCATGATCGTTCTTTAGGCAAGCTAATAGATCAGAGCAAAAGCTCTTTTCAAGGATCCCTCTTTTCAAACACTCCAAGTTCAGTGCAAAGGGCCTTCCAATCAACATTAGCATTGGCAGCTAAATTTGAGTCTAAAGCGAAGAATGATCACTCATCTGATTCCCCTGTTGTTCGTATGGACTTGAGCAAGGAAGGCAGTAGTTCACAGAACAAGTTCACGAAGCCTTTAACAATTTTGGATATTTTATATAGTGCTAATAGTAAAACCAAGCAGTAAATGAAGAAAATTTTGAACCATCGGAACTACACTGTATTGTCATATTTTACTAAGTGATGATACTTTACTACCAAGTTTCTTTTCAGCTGATAGATCAGCTTTTATTTTAGCATTATTGTCTAAAACATTTACAATAGAGTAGCGTTGGTCTTGACCGTGGATTGTTTTCGGGAAAAAAAAAAAAAGATTTACTCGTGATATTTCTGTAAAAGTAATATATTTTAATTGTCCGTGATAAAAGAAAACTAATTGGTTAGTTATGCGATGCACAGATTTTCTTTAATATTGTACGTTTTTTAATTGTATGTTTTAGTTGAAAAAAGCAATTGGTATTTTTGGTAAAAAAAGATAATTGATTAACGTGTTTTGATTGCGCATGATATTGCTCTCATATAAGTGATATGAGTATTCTAACTTATAAGTTATTTAGGTGTTTGGATAATTTTACTTATAAGTTAGTTATAAGTTGTTGAAATATTTGGTAAATCATAACTTATAAGTTAAAAAAATTTTATTAAAAAAAATTTCAAAATTTTAATATAATAACTGAATACAAATATAAAATTTTAAATAACAAATTTGCTATTTTTTCGAAATAATACATGTTATTTTATTTAATTTTAGTTTAAATTAAATTAAAAATGTAATATTATAGAAAATCTGTGAATTGCACGAGTTATAAGCTAATTATAATTTATAAGTTAAATTATAAATCGACAGTTTTATACTTTATTTCTATACAGCTTTACTTTCCGCACTCGATTTACTTGTTTAAAGGTAACAATTTTTAAACGGTAAAGGAAATTTGAAAACACCAAACTCCAAATTTTAAAAGGTAATAAGCTATTCAACCCCTATAACTTATTAACCCCTATTTTGGGCCTAACACGGATTAAAATAAAATAAAAATCAAAAAAAAACTAATTATCATTTAATATTTTAAATGAAGAAATTATATATCTTAAAATTTTCATTAAATTAAATTTAGAAAAAATATAATATATTAGAAATATTATATACGTCACGCAAGTTTTAGACTTATAAGCTCGCAACAGCTTATCGACGAGTGTTTGTCGACCCAACACTATTATAATTACAATACTTCTATTATAATTACAATACTTCTATTACTAGTGCGGTACTTGGTTTCACCATATTTTCGTTTCGCCGCGACCCCTGGTACTTGGTTTCACCGTATTTTGGTTCTACACTTAGATTACTATTTTAAGTAGAATTATATATTATTTTTAATGAAATAATAAAATTGTTGAAATCGTATTATAATTACAATACTTCTTCTTACTGTAGATTTCTATATTATTTTTTATTAATTAAACTAATAAAATTATTCGAATCGTATTATAATTATAATATTTTTATTTTCATTAGAGCTCTATATTATTTTTTAACAATATTGTACTTGATTTTACCGTATTTTAATTAAAATATATTACACAAATCATATTATTATAAATAAATTAAATAAGTGCAAAGCCAGCTTAACTATAGTAATAAATTAAGAATATATAGAAAGTTTTAAAGAAAAAACATGTCATGACCTTGTAATTTATAAGTAAGTTGAGGACACTTGTTGAATGTACCTTGCAGTGTACCCTCTGCTTATGGCTATATAAGTTGGAAAATTGGTTTCTGAAGTGAGGTGCCAAACGGAACAGGTTAAGCTGTGATGAACATTTTCCCACTTTAAGCTGTATATATAAAACCTCAAACACGCATATAATATAGTATAGATAGATAGATGTCAAGATTTTGTTTATTTGATAATATAAAATATTTTTTTCTGATTTAATTGCGTGGTATTTAGGATGGGTGCTATGTAGAATTTCAAAATTGGATCCTTAATTTGATTTTAATATATTTTTAATATATTTTTTCTAAATTAAATAAATTATTAATATAAATTATAATTAAAATATTGTGATTAAATATATGCTGGGAAGGAAATTAAAGGAAAATATACGATATAGTTTTTTTAACAATTTATTATTTTTCATAAAAAAAAAAAATCGAAAGCATGCCTTAGCTAGCCCTAACGGAAATCCATCTTAATCTTCCTAAGATTATACCGAAAGACCTCGTACTAACGTGTATATATGAGAAATATCTTCTTCTTTTTTTACAGCAGAATTTATCTAAACTTTGGTTGAGCCAAAACTTTGAAAATCCAAAACCAAAATTCATAGGAATTTATTTATGCTTTTTAAAAAAATATTGGCACCGGTGTCTCCTGTTTGGACTAAATTTCAGTTCACATAAACAATCACGTGTGAGGACCGTTTATCTAATACATCTCATGGATGTTGGATTTATATTTTAAGAGCTAGACTAAATTTTTGGAGAAAAGAAAAATTCTGATTCACGAAAAATTACACTGAATCGATAAAAAAAAATTACGTTCTTGAAATTCAAATCTAATAATTTCTAAATGATGTGTTAGATAAGCTTTTCCTCATAATCCTTTAACAAAATGTTTATTTATCGAACCTAAATTTGAGGGTCCAGAGACTCTAGACTAAGTAACTCTTACTAACTCTTACTAAATAATATCCAGAGCGACATTAAACCACTCCCGAAAGTCTGACACAGAATAAGTAACTCTTACTAACGTTTGAGCTACAATATTCGCAGATCTATGAACATACTCTACTAGCACATTATCAAAGTGCTTAAAAAAATCAACACAATCTGCCACAATTGTGTAAAAAAATCGGCTGTTGAATCATTCTTTGTTAGAGAGGCAACCAAGCGATTTGAATTTGAAGATGATATAAATGTATGTACTTGTTTTTATCCGACTATTCTGAATAATCGACCATAGATACGATCCCACAATTACCTTCATCCCTGTTGTTCTTTGTTGTCCTTGAGCCTTCCTTCACTCCGTAAGCAAGTGCCCTGCAGCTTACTTGATGCCAAAAATTGACGTATTAACTGTATTTTGAACAATCGATCATAGATGCAATCTCATAATAACATTCATCCTTAAATCAAACTCATGAAAATCATGCCGATTTATAACCTCGGCTATAAAAAACACCAAAACACACCAAAAACAAAATCAAAACTCTCACAAGGAGAGACTAACAAAACTCAAATAAATTGGGAACCAAAACTCTCACAAGGAGAGACTAACAAAACCCAAATAAATTGGGAACTTATTGAAA
>PHNY01231622.1:0-16160 GCA_003724115.2 Anethum foeniculum
GTAAATTAAGAGTTAATAAATTTATAAAAGGGAATAATCGATAGAACATAAACTTAATAATCCAAATGTCTTATACTAAAACATAATAGTGTTGTCTCTAGGGCACAAACACTAACAGAGACTTCATCTCTTCTTCCATCGCTGCCAACCAACTCTCACTATTACTATTCTGAATAGCTTCCTTGAAGGAGATAGGCTCATCATCCTCCACCGAGAGTGCATACTCTACTGCATTAGCCTTCCCGCAGTGTCTCAAAGGCTTATCTCACCCAAGCTTTTGAACCTGCTTGTATGCTCGTTTGGCCTAGCAAAAGCCAAACTTTCCTTGGACTGTTGTTGTTCGTGTGCCTGCATATTTTCTTGCTCAAGAGTCTCATACTCAAACTCATCATCTTCATCATCATGAATATCTCCATGATCTTCCTGTTGAACACGACTAGAACCTAGATGAGGCTTAGATTCTATCTCAACCGCACGAGACTTAGAAGTCTCAATGTCATTACCACCAGTCATCTTAACTTTTGGAGAAGCTACCATAGTATCCTCATCAAACGTAACATCCCTGCTGATTACAAACTTAGCATCATCAATAGACCAAAAAAGATAACCTTTTACACATGTTGCATACCCCAAGAATATAGCCTTCTTGGCCTTCGCATCAAGTTTTCCCTCATCAACATGGTAGTAAGCCGTACACCCGAAAATTCTAAGTCTCCCATAATCTACATGTTTCCCTGATCATACCTTATAACGTACATCTCCATCTAAAGATGCATGAGGTGACTGGTTGACAATGTAGCAAGCAGTAGCTATTGACTCTGCCCACCATTTTTTACCCAAACCAGCATAGGATCCCATACACATTGATTTTTCCCACAATGTGTTATTAAGCCTTTCCGCGACCCCATTTTGCTGTGGTGTCTTTTGGACTGTCCAGTGTCTAACAATGCCTTCTTGATCACAAAACTCTCCTTGAATGCACCATCTGTATACTCTGTACCGTTATCATATCGCAGTGTCTTCAATTTCTTACTAGTTCTGTTCTCAACCATTGTTTTCCACTTCTTGAATGTGTTGAATACCTCATTTTTATGTTTCATGAAATACACCCAAACATACCTAGAATAATCATCAACAAAAGTGACAAAATACCTTGAACCTCCCTTGGAAGTAACTGGAGCTGGACCCCAAACATCTTTATGCATATAGTCTAATATACCTCTCCTTCTATGTTTGCTTGTCTTGAACTGAGCCCGGTGTGCTTTACCATACACGCAATGCTCTCAAAACTCCATACAAGCCTTTTTCACGTTCTTCAACAAACCCTCTTCACCAAGATAATTTAGACCTTTCTCCAATATATGCCCAAGCCGCCTATGCCATAACCGAGTGCATTCACATGGGTCTCCACCACTACCAGTAGCCGCAATAGCTGCACTTTCAGTTATCGTTGTACCCAAAAGAGCATAACGATTTCCTTGAGAAATACCTTTCATCACTACCAAAGAACCACGAACAGCTTTCATCTCACCATTGTATGTAACAATTTTACACCCACCAGAATCCAAAGCACCAACAGAAATAAGGTTTTTCTTCAATTCAGGGACACGTCTCACATCCGTCAATGTTCTTACCACTCCATCATGCATCCTAATCCTTATAGAACCAAGTCCCACCATTTTACAAGCATGGTTATTTCCCATCAACACGGTTCCGGCTTCAACGTCTCTATAAGTAGTAAACCACTTCCGATTCGGACACATATGGAAAGAGCAACCAGAATCAAGAATCCACCTATTCATGATTTCTCCTTCACAAGTGACTGAATAACAATCATCACCGCCCCCTTCTTCCGAAGCATAACCAACCTCTTGTTTCTCTTGAACTTTTCTGGCATCCTCGTTATTCTTGTTCTTTCTCCAAGAAACCCTTTTATTAGGAAAATTTGCTCTAATGCCCCGTCTCACCACACTTGAAACACTTCCTCTCCGTGGGAGGTTTAAAATTTGACTTAGGCTTGCCTCTCCCACATTTTTCAACTTTAACTACACCGCCTGTACAAGCCATACCTAACTTGTTTCACAACCAGCCTCTCTCAGGAATTTCACCAAACACCTTGTGTGCACCACACAAGACACAACCCAGAAACACCTCAAATTGGAGCTTTACCACCCAAATCTGATTCTGGCTCTGATACCAATTATTGGGTCCCAAACCCAGGTACAACCCTTAACACAGCGAAATAACACCTGAAAGAAACACTTAATACGTAGAACTCACACCAGTTCTACCACCACAAATTATAAACTTAACACAAGCAATCATAAAGTGAAGAAGAAGTTAATTTGTTGGCCAAGTGAAAGAGCCTTTTTCTCTTGTATATATTGATACGTATATGTTTTCTGTATTAAATATAACTCTCCTAGAAAAAACCTTGCTAATTCACTACCATTTAAATAATACAACAACCATGGGCCTAATTTAAGAATTAACCCAAAAAACACTCTTGGGTCAAAAAATACCCGGTCCAAGTCGCCGCACCACGGGGAGCGTAATCCACCCCATGGTGCAAAAAGTTCCTGCCTGCGCCTCAATAAACAGGCCTTCTGGACCTCCAAAATGGATCTCAACCATTCAAAATTTAGATAACTGAGCAAGGAAAACGCTGTCCAAAATTCAGGGCGTTCCGACCGTTGGAACTCTGGGAAACGCAAAAACAAAACAGCTAACTCAACCAGAAAAATTCCTACGAATTTTTCACAATTGCTTCACATTTGCACAAAAAACTAGCCCAACCTTCAACCTCCCCTTTCGAGAATTAATTTTTTAGTAAAAAAATTATTCCCCGAAGCTTACTTGTTTGTTCGTTTTACTTTATTCCGCTGCGATTATTTTTAGAAAAATGAAGAATATACATTCACCCCTTCCTCTGTATGTACCTTTTAGACCTAACAATTGGTATCAAAGCTTGTTGATTGATATATAGATCAGATTCATTAGATTAGCAAGTTTTGTTGTTGATTTTGATTGTATGGAGATTGGGATTGCTTTCGCTGGTGTAGATTTGATTTTGGGTTGTTGATTTGTTGTGGTTGATTTGTTGCTAGTTTGATTGTTTGGGTTATTGTATTTTGAGACGTTATATTGCAGAAATTTTTCAGATCTGAAAATATGAGTGCTCGGAAAGTTAGTAACATCAAAGTTCCTAAATTTGACAAGGCTAAGTATAATCTATGGAAGAAGAAGATGATTCTGTTCCTTAAGGCATCAAATTCTGATTATATAGATGTTCTAGAAAAAGGACCATTTATTATTGAAGTTGAAGATCATGCTGATCCTACTAAAATGATTCTCAAGGACAAAAGAATTATAATGATAATAATAAGTACCTAGCCAGTCTAGATATGAACTTGCAGCTAATTCTGGTTGATGCAATTGATGAAGATATGAGCCACTAGATCATGGTTTGTGAAAATGGAAAGCATATGTGGGAAACCATAGAACTGCTAATGGAAGGTACATAGGATATCAAGGAAAATTGACTTGATATTTTGACCACACAGTATGAGGCATTGAAATATTTTCCTGTTGAAGGCATAACTCAAGTTTTTGAAAGACTAAACAAATTGATTAACGAGTTAGCCAATCATGGAAAGAGTTATCCTCATAAGGAAATCAACAGAAAATTCATGTTGACCTTGCCACACCATTTTGACAGTAAGGCTTCATTAGTTCGTGAGCGTTTAGACTTGAAGACTATGTCATTGGAGAAATTTTATGGAAAGATGAAACTCATGAGATGGGGCAGGAAGTAAGAAAAATCATATATGGTGATGGTACAATGGTTAAGAAGAATTCTGAACTACTTAAGACGACTGCTCTTGTTGCAAGTGAGCACGAAGAGCAAGATCTTACAATTGAGAAGCCTAAGACTAAGTCGGAAGTGCTCTTTGAAGCTGAGATGGATGATGGAAATCTCTCTGGATTTCCAAGTAATTATTATACAGTGGAAGAGCTGCACAGTATGAAAAATCCTACGATGGCCAACCTTGCAGAGATGTTCAGTAACAACAGGTTTAGAAGGAAACAAGGCTATATGGGTTGTCAAAGCAGCAACAGAGGACAGAGATCAAATTCATCTTCAGGATCAAGCTACAAGACATGGATGGCTGATAGAAGCACATTCAGATGTTTCAATTGCGATGAAGTTGGACAATTTTCCAGTGAATGCACAAAGGCCCAATAAGCTAAGGACTAAGAAAAAGCCTATCAAAAAAAGGATTCTGGAAGTTCAAGGAAGTATCCAGTAAAGTCTTAGCTGAAGGAAAGAGCTGGGATGATACACATGATGAAGAAGAGCATCATGAAAATCTTGCTTTGATGGCACAATCAACTTATCAGGTAATCATCTCAAATGAAATTGTCTCAGCTACTGCTAATTTATGTGAGAATAAACACGGTGTTGCTTTTATAGATTCTATTAAACTTGGTTCATAGGAATCCTATAATAGCCTTAAAGTAGCTTGCAATGATAAATCTTGTATTGATAGGTACAAAAATTTAAGTCATAGTTATAGGAATTGTCAAGCTATGTTAAGATGTGTTAATGGTATTGCAGGTGACTTAAAAAAAAACTAAAGAAACTTCAAGATAAAAATGATCAGTTATTTCTTACTAATGTCTCTATAGATAGCCTAAAGCATGATAATCACTATCTGGAACTAAAAGTTTAGAATTATGCTAAATCTAAAATTGAACTTCAGGAAAAGGTAAAAGAATTAGAGAATAAGTTGCATGCTTACACTAATTCTGCTAATATTGCAAAGGAACTCATATTTAGTCAAGTTGTTAGTGGTAAACTTAGAATTAGAGTAGATTATGATGAGCTTAGAAAGTCTAGAAAGAAACATGTAGTGGAAGAATCTGTAGAAAAAGTTAATAATTCACGAGATACACCACTTGTTCTTAAAAATGCTAAGAAACCTTTGTTTAAGAAAGCTACCACTGAACCTTTTGATGTGGAGAGTCTTTTTATTCATCATGATTTGCTTGTTGAGGATCTTGAGAATTTAAAGAAACAAAAGGCAACCAAACCTAAGTCAGTAAATAGTGAAAGTGAAAATTCCAATGCTGGACTAGGTTTTGCTTCTAAGACTAAAAGAAGTAGAAACAGAAATGGCAGGATAGGAGCTAATGGCCCTAGGAAGTTATGTAACAATTGTGTTTCTGCTGGTCACCTTATGCTTGTAGAAAGGTTAAAGTAGAAAGTGTTAAAAATGCTCATGTTCATAACTTGCCTAACATGCCTAAATCTTCTAAGTGTGGAAAATTTGTTTGCATGCCATGTGTTGTTAGCTTCATGAACACTTATCTTAATTACACACACTCACATAATACATCTCATAATCATGATAAGCATGCTCATAAGAACCATGGTAGATCAAAGACTGTAAGCCCTCCTAAATCAAGGAAAATGGCACTTTTCACCAAGCCCAAAAGCAAGTCTGTTGGGGCTTCTGAAAGTGACAAGAAAATAGTCAATGATAATGCAAAGAATGTTAAGCATGTAAATTCTGTGAAGAAACATGTCAAATATTCAAATAATTCTAAGTCCCCTAGACCCAACTTGGTTTGGGTACCAAAGAAAACTTAATCTCCTTTGTATACAGGGAGTTACGCAAAAGAAGGTCATGTGGATTCTGGATAGTGGATGTTCAGGGCATGTGAGTGGAGATAGAGCCCTGCTATCAAAGGTGGTTGAGAAAGCTGGCCCGGTGGTTAACTTTGGAAATGACAGCAAGGGTTATACAACGGGATATGGCTGTTTGGAAATCGGTGATGTCATCATTAAAGAAATATCTCTCGTTGAAGGTTTTATGCACAATCTTCTCAGTATCAGTCAATTTTTTGATAAAGGATGTGAAGTTTTGTTCAAGAAGAAGAAGTGCTTGATCTCTAATCAGAATAATGAGAAGCTTACTCTCAATGGAGTGAGAAAGGGTGATTTGTTCGTAGGTGACTGGAATTCTGCTGAAGATAGTCAAATATTATGTTTCTATAGTAAAGATTCTGCAGATGAGAGTTGGTTATGGCATAAGAAGCTCTCCCACTTAAAATTCAAGGCTATGAATTCTTTGGTTAAGAGGGACCTGGTAAGTGGTTTGCTGGAGATGGAATTTAATCCTGATGGACTATGTGAAGCATGTGAGAAAAGAAAGTCAAAGAAAGCATCACACAAGAAGAAGACAATGACTGACATCACTGAACCACTTTAACTTTTGCATATGAATTTATTTGGTCCAGTAAATGTCATGTCAATATTAAGAAAGTGTTATGGCTTAGTCATTGTGGATGACTATTCCAGATACACATAGGTGTTATTCTTACATTCAAAGGATGAAGCAGCTGATTTGATTATTGGTCACATCAGATTGATTTGGATGCTGGAGTGCCTATGCGAACCACCAGATCAGATAATGGGACATAATTTAGAAATGCAAAGTTGAATGATTTCTGTATAGAGAAGGGCATTTCAAGATAATATGCAGCACCAAGGACTCCACAGCAAAATGGAGTGGTTGAAAGGAAGAATCGTACATTGGTTGAAGTTGCAAGGACTATGCATAATGAAGCCAATACTCCTACCTACCTTTTGGGCTGAAGCAGTCAATACAACTTGTTATACTCAAAACAGGACCCTGATCAACAAAACGTATGAAAGGACACCATATGAGCTTATGGCCAACAAGAAACCATCCGTGAAGTATTTTCATGTGTTTGGAGAAAAATGCAATGTGCTTAAATATGATGAGCATCTTGGAAAATTTGATGCTAAAGCTGAAGAAGGTATTTTTCTTGGCTATTCATTGGAGTCTAAGGCTTACAGGGTTTTTGTGATTAATGACAGGAAAGTTTGGGAAAGCCTTAATGTAACATTTGATGATGCCAAGCTCTCAAGTATTCAGAAGGAAGACAATTCATATTGTCTTATGTTGAAGATCTTTTTGATGATGAGAGAGAATCTAAAGTTGTTCTAGATGGAGATGATAATAGAAATGACCATGGTAATGGACATGATGCTGATTCAAATTTTGATGGTAATGGTCTAGGAGGAAATGGTGACAGTGGAAATGCATAGGGGCATAGTCAAATTGTTTCTGGAAGCAGTCCTCAAGCATCAGATTATGTAAATCAAGCTGGTAACAACTCATGGGGAGCAGAACAAGAAGTAGAACAAGGATCCGCTAGTCAGACTCAACAGGCTAAATCATCAAGGGCAAATCTACCTAGAGTGACCAAGTGGAATAGATCTCACACTGAGAATCTAATCATTGGTGATGCAAGTGCAAGAGTTCAGACTAGGAGAGCTACTGCAAATGAATGTCTATATTCTGGGTTCTTATCTTAAATGGAACTAAAGAAAGTTGATGAAGCTCTTGAAGATCCAGATTCGGTGATTCCTATGCAAGAGGAACTCAATCAATTTGAAAGACAGAAAGTGTGGAAGCTTGTTCCCAGACCTAAAGATAAAATTGTGATTGGAACTACGTGGATTTTCGGAAACATGCTTGATAAAGATGGAATAGTAATAAGAAACAAGGCGGGACTGGTTGCTAAGGGATATTCTCAAGAAGAAGACATTAATTATGAAGAGACCTTTGCACCAGTGGCAACACTTAAAGCCATCAGGATGTTCTTAGCATTTGCAGCATATTCAAAATTAGATGGATGTGAAAAGTGCTTTCCTGAATGGTGAGCTTGAAGAACAGGTCTATGTAGAGAAACCTTCTGGTTTCATAGATCCCGAGTTTGAAGATTTTGTTTATTTTCTCTGCGAGGCTCTATATGGTCTTAAGCAAGCGCCAAGAACATGGTATGACACTCTCTATGAATTTTTACTTGAGAATGGTTTTACTAGAGGTGTCGAAGATAAGAATTTGTTTCACAAAAAACATAAAAATGATATCATACTTGTCCAAGTCTATATTGATGATATTATATTTGGGTCTACGAATGATGCACTTTGTGCAAGGTTTGCTAAGCTAATGCTTATGATGGGCGAGTTGAATTTTTTCCTTGGACTTCAAGCGAGTCAGAAGCTAGATGGTATCTTCATTTGTCAAACGAAGTACATCAGGGATCTTCTGAAGAAATATAATCTGGAAGATTCAACACCTGCCAAAACTCCTATGGCAATTGCCACTAAGCTTGATCAAGATGAGTCTGGTAAAAGGTGGATATCACTAACTACAGAGGCATGATCGGATCTTTACTCTACTTGACTGCAAGTCGTGCAGATATAATGTTTGCAACATGCTTGTGTGCGAGGTTCCAAGCTGATCTTAAGAAATCACATCTGATAGCTATCAAAAGATTTTTTAGATATCTGAAGGGTATACCTAATCTTGGTATTTGGTGTCCTAAAGATACATGTTTTGATCTCATTGGCTATCAAAAGATTTTTTAGATATCTGAAGGGTATACCTAATCGGAAAAGTACTTCAAGAAGCTGTAAGTTTCTTGGAAGAAGATTGGTTTCTTGGTTTAGCCAGAAGCAGCGTTCAGTTTCTACATCTACCACTGAGGCTAAATACATTACTACTGGAAGCTGTTGTTCTCAAATTCTGTGGATGAGAAATCAACTCCGAGACTATGGACTTGATCCAAAAAATATTCCTATCTATTGTGATAATACAAGTGCCATAATAATTACAAACATTCAAGTTCAGCACTCGAGGACCAAACATATTGATATAAGGTATCATTTCATTCGAGAGCACATAATGAATGGTATTGTGGAACTACACTTAACTGATCAAATTGTAGACATTTTCACAAAGCCACTTGATGAAGCTACCTTCAGCAAGTTGGTCAGTTAACTTGGTATGTTGAATTTTTCCAACTAATTGGAAATCAACGAATGTAAATTTGATTAGGGTAAACTTTACAATTCCTATGATGATGCTTTGAGGCTTTGTAAGTTTACTTACCTATATTCATTAATTTTCATAAAGTACTTCAAGAAGCTGTCAGTTTCTTGGAAGATGATTGGTTTCTTGGTTTAGCTAGAAGCAGCATTCAGTTTCTACATCTACCGCTGAGGCTGAATACATTACTGCTGGAAGCTGTTGTTCTCAAATTATGTGGATGAGAAATCATCTCCGAGACTATGGACTTGATCTGGAAAATATTCCTATCTACTGTGACAATACAAGTTCCATAACAATAGCAAACATTCAAGTTCAGCACTCGGGGACCAAACATATTGATATAAGGTATCATTTCATTCGAGAGCACATAATGAATGGTATTGTGGAACTATACTTTGTTACCACAACTGATCAAATTATAGACATTTTCACAAACCCACTTGATGTAGCTACCTTCAGCAAGTTTTTAGTGAACTTGGTATGTTGAATTTTTCCAAATAATTGGAAATCAACGAATGTAAATTTGATTAGGGTAAACTTTACAATTCTTATGATGATGCTTTGAGGCTTTGTAAGTTTACTTACCTATATTCATCAATTTACATAGTTTTTTAGACTAATTGATTGCCATGCTCTATATGTTATATTTTATTTGGTGATTAAGTTAGATTATTGAAGCAATATATAAGTGTTTCAGTGTATTCATGCTATATGTGTCTCAGATGCAAATACTTATGATATTGATATTTATTTTTAGCACTAGTTTGTGATTTGCCCTAATAAAAGTCCGGGTTACTCTAATAATATGTTTATTGCATAGTTGCTCTAATAATATCATGATGTATTCTCTGATAGATTCTTACTCTGATATTATTTGAGATTCATGTCCTGAATTAAGTAACTTTGACTTATGATTCTCTAAATGTGCTAGAATAAATGTGTAGCATAACTTTAGGGAGTTGTGAGTTTTTCATGTTAGGGATATAGTGTAATTGTTACAATCTTGTTGATTTCTTAGATCTACTGTATCCTTGAGATGAAACTTGTCTTAATTTTAATTTTTCTCCGATACACTATTTAATGACATGATAAAAATCTCATTGTACTTTATGAATATATTTGATATAGACTTGTTGAATTATCTTTTCATAAGTGTGTTTAGACCTATATTCCTTATGATCCTGCACTTTATTAATCAAGTGAAAGATTCATCTGCTCTGATTAAGGAAAGGAATAGGTAATATGAAAGGTATGACCATATCTCAGATTTATCATCTTATTATACTTAGGATAGTTCTTACCCCCTTTTCTGCATTGAACTAACAATTTGAATTGTCAAAGGTTGATATATCTAACAAGATTGTTCTTCTACTCTGAGCTAATAAGTTTGTAAGAATGTGTATAGAAGTATTTAAAACAACTTTGCTGAGATATCCTTCATGAATCCATGTGGTTTTGATTCTAAGGTAAATTTCTTTTACTCTAAAGTAACAATTCTGAGATTCTCTGGTTTCCAATCCTGGACCCTCTGATTCTAGAATTTGAAATGCTTCATCTTTAACCCCCAGTGGTCTTAGGAACTGACTATGAGCCTATCAAACCAATAGGTTCTGACCAAAGTCATAGAGCCAAACACTCCTCAAACAAAATCCATTACCTTGCTTTGACATTTACACAATTTTTGCAGTGATACACTTGATTTTTCTTTAGATATCAACTTGGTGCCAGAAAAATACCATTTCATTTTGGAGTAGAGCTGAGATTGAGATAGATAGTGCCAAGCAGCACTACATAAGGAAGGAATAGTCAACCGTACAGCTCTGTCTCTCAGAAAGTAGTGGAGTATTTAAACCTAGAGACATGTGTAATTCTCTCAAAAGAATATAGAGCTGAAAAGGCATATAAACTGTTAATAGGTGCATTCTCTTAACAGAATGTAATCTATTTAAATTCGTCTGTTAGCCAGGGCATCTAAATGAAAGTCACTACCCCTTGAAAATAACATTTTCATGTACAAAAGTGAGATTCACACACAAGGAAGGTATTGACGTAGCAATTGTTGCTAAACCATATGAAGGTCAATGGCTATGAATGAATTTATGATTTTGGATCTTTGGAATTTATCCAGAGTCCATTATCTCTCATACATGTCTTCAGTGACATAAGAAGAAATCTGTGATCCCTAATGGCATATATTTGATCATTGATTATCTTCCCACAATTCAAATCTTGAAATGATTTTGACTTTGAGTCAAAATTGCAACTTATGAATAATGACTCAGATTTCATCTGACGAGTTTATAAGGTATACATCTTCACACAGGTTGAGGGATATAGGAATTTTGCTACTGAAAAGAATCCTAATTTCCCCTCTTAGAAGGAAAATTTCTGAATCTCTTGACTGAGAGTTTTCACCCCTGAAGGTGGAAGACAACTTTTCTATGAAAAAGATTTCCTTGTAGGTACACTTGGATGTTTGGAGCTCTGAGTGGAGTGACACACTATGAGACTGAGTGATAAACACTTGAGTGTAGAGTGGAGTGAAGAGTGACACACATTGTGAGATAAGTAAACAGAAATCACACACTTGAACTATGAGGAAATGGTTATATATTATAGTCTTTTCACTTTGGTTGATAATCGTGGACTAGCTCTATGCTATGATATTTTCCGAAGGATTACTCAACTCAGAGTGAGATTATACAAAAAAGTGGTTTGTTCCTTTTATCTTTCTCTTTATCTACGGGGGAGAGACTAAGGGGAGAAATTATTATTGGTTATATGTTCTTTATATTTCATCTGGAAGGGAAGTTAAGGCTATAAGCCATATTAGTAAAAAAAAACTTTAAAAACTTTATTTTATAAATAGTTACAAGTTTATTTTATAAACCTTAAAACAATTAAATTCATAAACTTTAATTAATTTATTTTATAAATTTGATTGGGATTATTTTATAAACCTTAAACAAGTTTATTAATAATCCTAACAGTAGTTTATTTAATGAATTAGTAATAAGTTGTTTATTAAATTATTTTATCTTTAAAAATTTGCTAAACCCTACCTATTCATAAATACATATAGACATGGCATACTAATTTGCAGGAAGAAGGTGTCAAGCTCGGCGGCTTCATGATTAATGCTCAAAGTCCTAAAACATACAAAGACGCAAAGCTGGGCTGTAATGCTGTACTGCTACACGTCGACTACAGATGCATACGATACACTGTGTTGATGTCGACTCCTGGAGTACAATTGTACAAATAGCCGTGTCCTGGATAGCTGAAAAACACACCTGTCGACGCCTGAAAATAATGCTGAAATCTTGTAAGGCAATGAACAACTTCCAGGGAGTACTTTAGTCGACACCTGCACAGTCTTAAACCTGTGCGTCGACTGCTGATACCGGTGTTCACTAGGACCCCTTCAAAAAACCTGCTGCTACTTGGTCGACACTTACAGTCTTGAAGTGCTAAAGCTAACTGGCAGTGTAGTGTGCTGTAATTGTCGACGTCTGGTTCTTCATACATGAAGAAGTGTCGACTCCTGGAAACAAAACCTGCAGAAATATCTAAGTGGCTACAGTTGTGATTCAGTCGACACCTGCATGTGTCGACTATTGTATAAACTGTTACTAGAATATAACTCAAACCACCCTAGTTGATGTTGTTGCAGTTGTGTCGACACATAGAAGGAGACTCCTATCAAGTACTACATATCTTCCATTAATCTGTCGACACCTGAAGCCTCCATAAATACAGTCGACACTTATAATGACTAAGAGTATCATGAAGATGCTTTCGAAAATTCTAAATACTTGGTTTATAGAATGCCACGTATCCAGTCTTATCCTACAAGCCACCAACCGCCCCTATCAGTCAACATCATTCATTTTGAAATTGTATCTCTCTATGAAATTGAAGGCGAAGCTCTTGCAAATTAAAAGCTCACTTTCTCTATTCATTGATTTGATAAGGAGAGGTCATGGCTGAATTTTCATACACTGTTTAAAGCCTTACAAATCAGATACACTAATTAGTTTTTACACCTTTATTCCTATTGTCAAATCATATAACAAGTTGTATAGCTTTTTAGAGTGATAGATAAACACATGTATTGATAGCTTATCTCCATGGTTGTGTTTATCTATTTGATGCTTTGATTTTATATCAAAATTTTTAAGCACCCCTTTCGAGGATTAAATTTTTAATAAAAGAATTATTCCCCGAAGCTCTTGTTTGTTCATTTTATTTTATTCCGCTGTGATTATTTAAAAAAACAAATAATATACATTCACCCCTGTTATGGATAAAAACTATGTTCTATTTATTGCGTGTATTTAATGTTAAGGTTTGATGAGTTTCGGGCTTCAATGGCTGCGCTTGTGTTTCATAGAGTAATTCTACCCTCACAAGATGCCTACGTACCTTATTTTATGTCAAGGATCAAGCCAAAACGTAGTTCTGAATGGAGGGGTAAGACCCTTTATATAGGCATTGAGAGCCTCTGCTTTTAGGGGACTCGCTGAACAAGTCTTCTAGTTTGATTGGGCTTTGGAGCCCTAGAAAGTAGAAATCTGATTCCTTGTGGATTCAGGTTGCTTGGAGGCTAGTTCTTGTAGAAGTAGTTCCTTATTAGAACACATTTATTGGGCTGTTTAATTAGCCCCTTTATCAATTATGAATTAATAAATAATTAGCGTTTTAGGCCTCATTGATTGGGTCTATTTATTGGACCAAACTAGGTCAATTTAATGCAACATTAATTATGACTCAAGGATTATGTTTAGCCCATATCATTTGCCCCCCAACTTCTAGGAAAGCTTCTCGAGCTTTTGTAGAAGTTTTAACGGTCTTTTTCGAGACTGGGGTCTATACGTTCATTCTATTATCTCGAATTTATTGGTATACCGTAATACAAGAATTTATAAGCAATTTATGCTTACCAGCCCTTCTTGTATGTATCGTTTTAGCGTAAACTGTAGGGCATCCTATACATTTACAATGATTTGCCTTATTCGAGGCTTCAACATTTTTTTTAGAAAAATTTTAATAATTTCTCATTTATTTTCTTATCCTTCCTATTCTTTTAGGAATTTTTCCGTACCTCCGGGTATTTTTCATAATTTTTCCTAATATTTTCAGAAAGTTTTTTGTACCTCCGGGCATTATTCTAAATTTTTAGAAATTTTTCCGTACCTCCGAGTATTTTTTTCTGATTTTTCCTAATATTTTAATGAATTTTTCCGTACCTCCGGGTATTTTTTCTGATTTTTCCTAATATTTTTAGGAATTTTTCCTTACCCCCGTGTATTTTTTCGAATTTTTCCTAATATTTTTAGGAATTTTTTCGTACCTCCGGGTATTTTTCTAATTTTTTTTTTAAAAAATTTCATTTTGCTCTCAGAGCAATAAAATAATATTTCAAATTATTTAATATTTTTTAAAGTTCAAGAAATAAGTTCTTAATCCTTTTGAATTTTTTCTACAGTTTTTAAGTCTTTTTCGAGACTTAAAATAAATTATGGAATCTCAATCCTTAAATTTTTACGAAAATTTTCGTAAATTTTTGTGTCAACGGACATTTCTTTGAATAAAATTTTGAATTTTTTAATCAAAAATATTATATTTTACCAACGTGTATTTGAAGAAGTCTTTTGGTAATTTTGTCCCTCAGGGGTATTTTTGTAATTTTGCAGGGTCTAATTTATTGATTTCCAAAGTTCAAGGTCGAATCTGTCAACTACTAAATTCCAGGGTCAAAAATGTCAACTTCTAAAGTTCAGGGTCGAATTTGTCAACTTCGAAACTTCAGAGTCAAACTTATAAATTTCATACAACTTGGGGTACAAAGTTGCACTTTGGCCATATGTTCCCCTCGCCCTCGACCAAACCTCGTTGAATTATGGGCCTAACTGAAGTCTGCTCGTGAGACTTTTCGGGGAGGATTTTAGCTCGTTTCGAGGTGAATTCTGCTCGATCAATATATATATATATATTTTCGCATTTGCTATTTTTTTTGCTTTCTCTATTTTTTTTGGAAAAATATTATTATAAAATAATAATATTTATTTTATTTAATTTTCTGAATAGTATTTGACATAAATTAGGGGTGTCCAACCCGGATAAAATTTTATACGGTTCAACATGAATAAAATATTTTCGAATAATAGTCCAAACCGGGTAACAAATATTTTAAATAAAGTCTAACTCGAATTAAATTTTCCCGGATAAAGGTGCAACTTGGATAAAAAAATATCCGAATAAAGTCCAACCTGGATTTCAATATTATTATTACTAATAATAATTTTTCTTCCTTATATTTATATTTTGATAATAAATATATTTTTTTGTAGAGGGGTTGTCAGCCCTATAAACTTGGGGTCGAATTATTGGCCATATTGGTCCTAGGTCAGCAAAATTCGACATGTATTGAGGTCATTCAAGACTATATATTTATAGAAATAATTTTCGTAAATCATTTTTAATTTTTTCTGAATTTTCAGAAATTATTTTTTGATTTTTTTACATAAAAAAAATTCCAAGATAATTTCTGACCCTTTAGATCACGATCCTGACCCTTTTAGACCAGGACCTGATCGAATTATGGGGATTTTGTGCACCCAAATCGAAGGCTTTTTCGATCAGTAATCCTGACCCTATAGGCCAGGATCCTGATCGAATTATGGTCCTTTGTACTCTCTGGTCGAAGGCCTTTTAAATCAGGAATCATGATCCCTTAGACCAGGAATCCTGTTCGAATTATGGGCGTTTTCAACGCTCTAGTCGAGGACATTTTAGACCAGGAATCCTGACCTTAGACCAGGATTCCTGATCGAATTATGGGCGTTTTCAACGCTCTGGTCGAGGACATTTTAGACCAGGAATCCTGACCCTCTAGACCAGGATTCCTGATCGAATTATGGCCATTTTTAACGCTCTGGTCGAGGACATTTTAGACCAGGAATCCTGACCCTCTAGACCCCGAATCCTAAACCTTTTATATTAGGAATCCTAAACCTTTTGTAAGTTCAATTAGATTAGATTTCTTTTATTTATGTAATATACTTGAAGACAGGAAGACTTAAAGATCAAGGAAGTGCGGTTCCATAATGGTGATCCAAGGAGGCAACTCGAGGAAGAAGACATGTAATAGTTAGCTTGTATTTATTTTACCACCCTAGAATGACCTAGATCTTAATCATTAGCTTGATTAAGATCACATAGGATTAA
>PHNY01231685.1:0-17922 GCA_003724115.2 Anethum foeniculum
TAAACAAGTACACACAGTTAGTCAAGCTTGCATAACAAGAAAAGTTTTCACAGTTCAAGAAATAAAATTGAAACACATTCACCCCCCCTCTGTGTTACTTTGATTCACTCATTAACTAACAGATCAATAGAATGTTGAACTGAGACATTATCAGAATTCAAAGCATTATCAGTAGTAACCTGCAATGGGCCTGAAAGTTCACCATCAGATGAATCAGATGACACAGATGTAGAAACAGAAGGTTGAGGACAATTGGAAACATCAGGAGTTGATTGAATATGAACTGATTCAGGGAAATTGGACAAAGGTGTAGACACAGGATTGACAGAAGACTGATGCAACCAATTTAAAAAGCTATAAGAATTTCCAGGAGCCACATTGGTAAATTAGTATCAGAAGAAGACCTGGTATGATAAGGAAAATATGCTCCAGGAATTTAACATGTTTACTGACTAAAAAAGAATGATTATCAAGTCTCAATAATTTATAACCTTTTTGTTGAAACGGATAACCTACGAAAATGCACTGAATAGCCCTAGAATCAAATTTATTGGAAGGATGAGTAGAAGCATAGCAAAGACAACCAAAACACTTAAGAGAATTGTAATCAGGAACAGTGTTATACAATACTTCATAAGGACTTCAATTTTGAAGAATAGGAGTTGGCAAAAGATTGATGACATATGTGGCTGCAAGTAGACAATCTCCCCAGTACTTATAAGGTAGACCAGATTGAAATATAAAGGCCCCAGCTACCTCAAGTAAGTGTTTATGTTTACGCTCAACCCGTGCATCTGTTGAGGAGTGTGTGTGCTAGAAGTTTGGTGCAAAATACCAAGACCAGCAAGAAAGTGACTAATTTGATGATTAATGAATTCACTACCATTATTTGTCCTAACAGTTTTAATAGTAGTTTTGAAATGATTAGAGATATAAGCAGTAAAAGCTTTAAACTTATGAAATACTTCTTGTTTACCAGACATCAGAAACCTCCAAGTGGCCCTTGAGCAATCATCAACCAACGTTAGGAAATATTTACAACCATGAGATGTTTCTACTTGATAGGGTCCCCACACATCCATATGTAAAAGCTCAAAAATAACACTAGCATGAGAGTTACTATGTGAAGGAAAAGGAAGCATTGTTTGTTTAGAAGAAGGAAAAACAGGACAATCTATAGTACAAGAATCAATTATAGGAATACAAGATTTCAACACATTGTTTGAAGCATGGCCTAATCGAAGGTGCCAAATCTTTGAAATATCTTGATTATTTTGAGCAGAATTACACACAAAAGAACTAAAAAAAGCAACTATAGGAACATGAGCATGAGGGAAGTAATAGAGTCCTCCATATTCAACACCAGTTGCCAAAGGTTGCAGCTGGTCCTGAAACTAGAAGAAGCAATGAGAGGATGTAAAGGAAACTGTGATGCTAGATTGTTGTGTAAGTTTGCTGATTGAAAGCAAGTTACAATGAAAAGACGGAACCAATAATACATCTGTCAAAGTGATAGTAGGACTTATCATAACAGACCCTATTTGATGTACCATTATAGTTTGACTATTTGGTAATACAACATGAATAGGTGAAGAAATAGTGTGTAAATCACTCATAAGACTCTGGTTGCAACACATATGATTGGAAGTGCCACTGTCTAAAATCCACATATTATTAATATATGTAGATGCTAAAGACAACATGGAATAGGCCAAACATGCTAGATTGGAGATATGATCTTCTGGTGTAGAACAAGTATTGTTACCACTGGACAGAGATGAAACCATTTGAGAGATCTTTGTCATTTGTTGTTGGAGTTGTTCCAGTGATATCGTAGATCCAGAAGCACCATTACTCTGATCACTAGCATTTGGTAAAGCAACACAAGAAGCCTGCACAGCAGCAGGTCGTGGATGATTCCTGAATCCTTGAGAACTGTTGAAATTTGGTTGTTTACCCCTTCCTCGACCTCTGGGAGGATAACCAACAAGTTTGAAACATGTCTCTTTGGTGTGTCCCTCCTTGTGACAATAAACACATTTCAAGGTCTGCTTCTTGACAGAATCACCAACAGTAGATGAGGCATTAGGATAAGCATTGGGTTTATTACTCTGACCAGCAGTTTTAACATTCCCAAGAAAAAAAGTAGTTAAGACATGACTATGTCGTTGTTTTTATTCTTGCTTGATAAGAGAAAAATCTTGAGCAATTGTTGGCGTTTGAGCAATTGTTGGCAAATGATTCATCATCGGTATTTGACCCCTTGCTGCAGAAAAACTATCATTCAAACCCATCAAAAACTGTAACAATCTTTTCCTTTATTCTCTGTCTTCTAACAGTTTGTGAGAATCACACTTACAATTACATTTGCAGGTGATAGTCGGTTCAAGAGCTGTATATTCGTCCCATAGGTTCTTCATCTTATGATAATAGAACTCAACTGACTTATCACCTTGTTCAAGAGCATGTAAATCTTTTAGTATGTGGTATACTCTATGTCCATCAATGCTAGAAAATTGATCAAGAAGCTCCTCCCAAACTTCTTGTGCAGTGTTAACAAAATCCATACCATTGCTAATATCCTCAGACACAGTATTAAGTATCCAGCTGATAATCATATCATTTACTCTATCCCACTGAGCTCTAAGTGGTGAATTCTCCTCTGGTTTAGAACATGTCCATTGATCATACTTAGCTTATTCTTTGCTGATAAAGCTATGGTTAAAGACCTTTTCCAAGGACCATAATTCTCTGTTCCTGTTAACTTCTTAGAAATCAACACAAGACCGGGATGATCTATGTTTTGCAAGTACAACAGATGCAAATTAGAGTTCACGACACTCAAATCATCAATCTCACCAGTTTTTGGTGCTAAAATTGCTTCTTCCTCAACAAAACCTCCAGAATTACCACCAGAATTCTCACCATGAGAAGTATCAAAATTACGTAAACCACTAGCAACAGCATTAGCATAACTTGTTTTCCTCATATTATCAACACTAGTTTTTAACAAAACTTAAGCTGAAAAGGAAATTTCTACAGATCTGATCAAGAAAACTAGAAAAAACAACTTGAGATCAATCCTGAAAACATAGAATCAACTCTGACGCTGAACGATTAACAATTCACAACGAATCACCCAATTTCAACAAGATTCAACAAGATTCAACGATAACTAACACGAAACAATTAATCTCTTGAAGTAAACAAGAAATCTTACTTGTTTTTACGATCGAAACACAAAAACAAGGCTCGAGATCAACAAAAAATGAAAATGAACTACGTAATTCACCATTTCTTACTCTAAACATCGATGTAGAAATGATTAATCTTCATAGATCTGAGCTTTGATACCATAAGAACATGAAATGAAGTAAACAACACAAGAAACTGTATATACAAACATGTATGTAATCAAGAAGATAGTATGATATTTTATTATTCTTAGAGAGATACAATGACTACAAAGTTACTATATATACAACAATGAGCACCTGCTCTTTGATCGTAACAGAATCAGTTATATATGTAAGGTGTTGTTTGGCTAAAAGCTATTTGTAGTTTATGACTTAAAGGTGATGCAACTAATACGTTAGCTGCTCTTTCTACATCTATATTACTCGTAATAGTCCTCCTTTTGTCTGAGACGTCATCATAAGCACTGGTATTAGCATCACAATTCACTTCACCCCTTCGCCTCTTGCCTTCACTTCATCCATCCTCCTGCACTGTTCTCCGCCTTTCGACCTACAACTTCCTGCAATCATACTCCTTTTCTTTCTTCGACTCCGACCCATTTCATCCCACCTGCATCACCTGCAAACAACTGCCGCAACCCATTTCCTTTTCACATTCGTTTACCCACCTTCACACCTGTTCTCACTCCTGTTCTTCTCATTCCACCTTCGATTTCTGTCTCCAAACATCTACTTCGCCTCACCATTCTTTACGCCTGTCAACCAAACCCAGCAGTCGAATTCCTTCTATTTGTGTTAAGCTGAGTTCTGCAACTGATAATTGAGTATGTATCGAGGGTGAGCCGAGTCAACCAGCTTATCGAGTTGTTTTGATGTTTAATCGATTGTATATATAGCAGTGTGCCTTTAGTTTCTTTTTGATTCAATCTTATTTGGTTTTTAAGTTAGTTTAGTTTTTAAAATTTAGTTTAATTTACTTTGTAATATTTGTGGGAATTGTATGAAAATTGTAATTGGGTCAAAATACATATAAATGATTGGACTGGTTGATTTTTCGCTAGTCTATATTACGAATGGGTCATGTCCAATTTTTATTAGTATTTTATATAATTTTAATTAGTTTTCAATTTAATAAAGATTAATCAATTAGGATAACTAGATTAATTTAGTTTAAGATTTTTCTTTAAATTTGGTAATTATTTTTTTAGTAGAATTTTTTTTATTGATTTTTAAATTTTCTTTAATTCGATTAATTAGTAATTAAGGATAATTGCGAAAATAATTAGTCTCTGCGGAACGAACTTTACAAATATTAAAACGACGATCGTGCGCTTGTGATTAAGTTGCTTATTTTCCGGCACATCAATATACAACCGTTAGACTATGGTCGAGAAAAACTAATTATTTTTTTTAAAAAGGTACAAAAATGCATACCAATGTCATGATTGGTGTTTGGACATCTGTTTTGAAATAGGAAACATCCACCAGATATTCTGTTTCTGCACCTTCTTTCGGGTCTGCGACCCATCATTTCCATTCCATCCATCTTAAAATTCTCCCTCTCAACTTACCATTCGAACCAAAAATAAAGTGTAAACTATCACATTTTTTCAAACCAAACTGAGTAATTATTTTATGTAATCCATAAACAACTCTCAGCTTTGCATTGTATCTTATTTCCCATTCAAAGTTATTTACTTCAATCTTTTCAATACTGGAAAGAGTTTTCTCTGTCTCCTGACCTAATAACGTCAGCACCACCTATTACAGTTGTAACAAAATGTATACATAAGTATTAAATACGATACAAAAAAGGCGTATTAATATATGATTGTAGTTACTTACGATATATCCATGTTCTATAGGGATAATTTTAAAAAATGACCTTCTTCCATTTATGTCCCTGTTTTTAATTGGGAAATTTAAAATTTTCAAATATTACAATGTCAGTAGTCATAAATTTAGTTAAACAAAATTTTTCCTTATCGTAAGCCAAGTTATGTGAGTACTTATAGCTATCGAATATAATACCTTCTTCCTTTTCAGACTACACATCTTCCTTCTTCAAAATACATACAAGAAACCTATCCGGTAATTCTCTTCCCGTGTCAAAGCATACAATATCACCTACGGTAAGGTGGTTGTCATTAACAAATTTCTTCCACCCATTTCCAAAAAGGCAACTATTTTCATCCCATTTCAACTCTATTTCCCAAATGCAGTATCCAAATGTTAAAAAGATCTTCTGCATCCCCTTCCATTTTTGGTAAAGTTCCTCTAAGCCATTTTGAAGATGAACTTGAATAATTTTATTAGAATAACATATACAAGCAATAAATAAAAATACATATCAACTATGAGTATATATATAATTTTAAATTACAGAGTGTCTGAGTGGTTACCAGATTTGGCATCTCATCCACATCTTCCATTCTGCCGACCTTGAAAAAATATTCCTTAGAATCATGTCTAACAGCATTGTGTACAATACATCCAAAATACTTTTCAGTTTCTAAGTCATTAAGACCATAGATGAATTCATCCATCCTCATGTTCCCATTATTCTTATTTTTAAAGAAATCCACAAGTTCCATTGGTGGAATCTTTACTAAATTTGCGAACTGATTATAACAATAGACTGTAAAATTTCCATATCCAAAATATTCAAATACCAACATAGAGTATATTTTAAGATTATAGAATCTTAAAAATTCAGCAAGTCCACCTATTTTCTTCCTATTCTTATCATAGATCGCATTCCACAATATATTTTTACATCTAATGTGTACGTGATAATAAAGTCTGTGGCCAAATTTCTCAATAAAAAAGGATGGAAGAGTCTGCACCATACAAAGCAATTAGTTACATTATTTGTAAATATCCCCAATTAATTATATACATTTCTAATTATATTGTACAAACGCTTACAAATGTTCCGTCGTAATCATTCTCCACATTCGTCGATATGAAGCTTGCTAATGGTTTCCGACCTACACCTAAATTTAAGGTCAAATTAAGTACATTTTAGTTTTTTATTACACGACTTATTCCATATTTACAAATTTAAAATATATGCATATTGTACCTATATCCAGATCATCACTCCAAGAAATATACTTTGTCTTAATTTCCTACAAAGATAACTTGACATTCTTTGAGTACGCGTACATTACAATTGTCAACATTACCATTTTATGAATATTCAAATATAACTAATACACTATAACAATCCTTCTAAATTATTGTGTATTTTCTGAAACAATTAACCTCTAGCATTATCCTAAAATACCTGGATTAGATTTGGAAATCATATGAACACATCAAAGGAGTTAACTTACAAATTAAACAATCAAACCAGATTCTAATCTAATCAAGTTTTTACGGAACCAAATTCACATTATTCTGGTAATCGAAGGTATTCAACCTAAATCCTAAAACGAATAAACATTCATCATATCTGCATGCCATATTCTATCTATTGCAATTAAAGATTTTTAATTAAAGAAAATTCTTACAATTGCAATTAACAACAATCATAGTTTTCTGCTAATCAAAGTTTTGTAATTGAATGTACTAACCTGCATGTTGTTTTCTTGGTTGCTAAAGTCGTTTGTTCCTTCTATTGAATTGATGCCGAATTGAGGTTCTTGTTTAACTGTTAACAAGATGTTTTAGGATGTCCAAACTGAGAAAATAGGATACATACATTATACACAAATAAATATCTTTTAACATATTAATACTTATCCTACCCATTAAAGATATCATTTTTACTTAAAATAAATATAAGTATTTAGTCTTAAGAATACAAAATAAATTTGGTCATTTAAAAAATTGTGGAATTTCTGCTTATTAATTTTTATGAGTCTACTTTTTCGTTTAGTGTAACATTTACTGAACTATTAATCAATATTTTTATCAATAAATTTTTTCACTTGTTTTTTAATTTTAATGTAAAATAAATCAATTTTAGAAAATAATAGAATTGATTAAAAATTATATTAATTTAATTTATAAAATTAGCATATGCACGTTGACAAGACCGACACTACCCAATAACTTAGAATCAAACAAGTACTCTAAAAAGTTTAAAAAAAAAACAAAAGAAAAAAGAGGAGAGAATTGTTCCAGAAACATAATGTATATCTATGTCTCTTATTAAATCTCGGTAAAAAAAAACAAGTACTTATTAATTTAATTAATCTAACATATCGAGTGTGTTTTACAAATTTTTAAAGCTTTTGAGATCTTTGTATCCTTTATCTATAATAATGTTAAAAAGAACGTCACGAGTCATGACGCACAAATAATAACAAAAAGACGATAAACACTGTCATGCAATGAAAGATGAAAGAGATCTACAGAGATTCAGTAATCAGCATCTACAGAAAGAGAATAAAAGAATAATAGTATTACTCCTCTGTCCCATTCGAGATGTATATATGTATTGTTTGCATGTATTTTAAAAATCTTATAAATTATAGTTTCATAATTTTTTTAAAAAAATACTTTTTTTCCGAATAAAAGTTTAATTTAAGTTTTTATTCAGAAAAAGAAGAATTTAAAAAAAATTATGAAACTATACAAGGAGTCTTAAAAAATATGTCAAAAAAAAAAACGTATAAAATTCAAGGGCACAGAGGGAGTACTAGTATTTAATAATACGATCAAGAAAGCTGCAAACTGGACCATGATATATAAATATAAATGTACTAGTATTTAATAATACGATCTCTTAAACTGTATGCATGCAGTGGTACTCGTAGATTAACAAGATAGACGTTAAACAGAGCAGAAGATGAATTATGTGTATATAGATAGCGTAGTAGATAGTATAGCTATGCTGCGGCTATTCCCACGCCTCTGCCTTCCTAATTAACCATTCCCCACCCTATGTACGTGAGCATATATGTATGTGTTTATAACTTTAACATGAGCTACTTGAGTGTTTGGAATTTGATAGTATGTTTGGTTTGATTAACATAAGTGTCTTGTTAAAATTGTTATTATTTGTCCGTATAAGCAATCAAAATGACTTGAATTTAATTTATTACTACTAGATTATCGATATTCGTAATTCAATACTTAATTGTTGTATACGTTGGACTGGATTTATTGTATTTAGCGATTTGCAAACTAGGTATAATTAAGTTAAGAAAATACAAGAAATTCTAATTTTAAATATACAATACAATACAATATATATATATATATAATATTATATAATATAATATATTAATCTATACTATTATATCAAACAAAATATTAAAAATTTCGCTGGTAGTCTGGTCACTCATAGTTTGGTCACTCAATCCACAATTTTTAGATATTTCAGATCAAACTGAGAAAAACTGTTGGATATAATTCTAAAACTTGTATTGTAAAAAGGGTGTAAAATTCGAATCTTACAAACAACATATTAAACGTATAATCCTAAATATTATTAAAAAAAGTGTAAGTTCGAATCCACCAAGAAAATATTATAAAAATATAATTTACAGTAAATAATGATAAAAATAACCGTGCGATGCACGGGTTATATACTAGTATAATATATAAAAAATTAAATATAAGTTGGTAGAAAATACATTTAGCGTATTACATTTATTAATTAATTTAAATAGATTTTTGGATATACTAAGAATTTGATTGACAATTTAACGTCGATAGTTCAATACTACTGCTCATGGTTTGCCGTGTGTTGCTTGTCAATTACCAACAACCAGAGATGACAACGGGTCGGTTTGGTTCGGGTTTGACAAAAACCAATACCGTACCAAATATTTTATATCAAAATCAAATCCGAACCGAACCGAATGAAATCTTAAAATTGAAAATCAAACCCGAATCGTGGATTTTCGTTTCGGTTCGGGTTTGAACCGAAATCCGAAAACTATATAGAAAATACCAAAATTAATATCTAAAAAAGAAATTCATAAACAAGTCTTTTGTGAGAAAATTAAAATTGTTGTAAGCATAATAAAATACGTATGATTAAATTTAGCAATTATATCAATTATTTGAGTAATACTTACTTATTAGTCATACTTAATTATTTTAATACTCAATTGTTTATTAGTCATACTTAATTATTTTAGTCGGTTATCTTTCCAATTTTTCGTGTTTCATTTCACGTCGGTAGATCTCTTTTATCAAGTATCTAACCAACTCTCCATTCAAACTATTTTATATTTAATTACTAAATTCAGTTAGGTCATATGATCATTTATCAATTATATAATGTATTATGTAAATATATAATGATAGTATATTAAATTTAATATACCGGGTTCGGTCGGGTTTCGGTTTGGTTTTGGTTCGATTCGGGTTTCGGGTATTCAGGTCGGGTTTTGGTTCGGTTGGCCTCAAACCAAACCCGAACCAAATTTAATAGGTTTTAAAAAATAAAAACCAAACCCATAACTGTAACGTAAAAATCGGGTTCGGTAAGAACCATTTGGATCGGTTCGTTCGGATATCCGTCGGTTCGGTAAATTTTGCCATCCCTACCAACACCAGCAGTCCCCGAACTGGAGTATTATCTTGCACCTTGGTGTCATTGCAAGATAATATCTATCTGCGAAAGTGCAAAACTAATGCAGAAATAAATTAATGGGCGGTGTACAATATCTCTGTAAATTGACATGGTATTAACTGAACTGGCCATGAATAAGATATTATCGCCAAAATATGAAGTCCAACTTACATTTCATAACTCGGTCAAAATTATGTATTATCTTTTTTTCTTTTTTTTTTTTTTAATCTGGTATCCGGGCCAGCTTGCGCGCACCTCGACTAATCTGAAAGGCATATTAGCACACTCATACCCCCGAGCATGGTAGCCCACTTAATCCCCGGAACGTTCAAAAAATCGAACAAGCGTCACAAGCCGACCATATGAGACAACCCCGTGAGGATAAAATTATCACTGATTCGCAAGATTCAAGATAAATCTTATTCTAGTCTCAATTCGAAATATGTGGTTGCAAGTTCCTACTAAAAAAGCTTAAAACCATTCAAGATCAAGATGAATCTATTTTATGTTAAATTCATTTCATATGATTGTAAGTTTTTAGAGAACTTTTTACGAAAGATGCCTTTAACTTGAGTCTTAAATGGCAGATACACTGTGAACATTGTACTCAAATAATTCAACCCTTTAAATTCCAAAGCTCCCCGTCCCTTACCTTGAATCCTTCCGGATCTGAAACAAAATCCTATATCATCTCCCGTTCTCCCTTCTTATTCTCTCCTCTCCCGTCACCATAAAATGCCTGACATAAAGATGTAGAGATAATATTATACTTCCTATATTTCATTTTTTTTTTTGTGATATTTGATTTTTTGTAGTTAAATTAATCTACTTTTGATCAATAATTACATAACACCCTTTTATAATATGTAAAATCTGAAAATTAATGAAAGTATATCAAATATATTTTTAGTGATATAATTTTTGTTACATTTTTATTTGTATTATATATGTAATATATGGTCAATTGACCAGGAAAAGATTAAGCACAGATGCATTACTATATATTTAATATGGTTAGATTTCGAGAAATAAATTCACATGAAAGTATTTGGCATAAGAATATAGAAATAATATTATAATATATAATCCACAGTATATTTAAAATTTTATATTATTCTATTAAACATAATAATTTAAATAATGGACTTAATTGTTAAACTAACACCATTACCAAAATTTAAAATTACAATATAATCTATACTTTTTTATTACTAATCAAAAGAACCTTTAAATGTAACACAATAGTACCAAAGTACAAAAATTATCAAATTTTGATACTTGTACAAAAAGTATCAATTTTTGATACTCTACCTAACTAATACTCGACTTAACTAATGGAACTGTAAATTCGAGTTCCATTCTCTGCAACTATGTAACTATATATTTATATAATTAATTTTATTTAATTTTATCATGATTTGAATCCTTAAAATTACGTAATTATACAAAAATTATTTATAATGTAAATTATATGATTTCACTGGGTTCAATTTGCTATGACTACATCTATATCTTTATTAATGAGCAAAACACCCTCAAACACAATAGCATGAAAAGTACGAAAATTACTAAGTTCTAATACTTGTCTTAGCTAATCTCCCTTTAAATTCGTGTTCGATTTTCCACTAGTACACAATTATATAAAATATTTATATAATTAATTTTATTCGATTTCATCATGATACAAGATTTGTTTAAAATATAATTTCTATAATTTCACTTAGATTCAATTTATTATGACCATATATAATTAAATAATATTTATTTATTATACACTCATATCATTTTTAATATATACAACTCTGCTAATTTAATTAACACACTTAATAATATTTGATATTAATCTGGTCCGTATTCGCACAGGTTACTAAAGCTATATGTATAATATGATTTTATTTTCTTGTACATATAATTTCATATTTACATATCGCGTAACTATAAAAACGTTCATTATATTTTAATTCATACACTGTACTTACGCGTGTTAATATTGGTCAATGACGCGTATATACAATAAAAAAAAATATTGATCTTTCTAATTACACATAATGAATACAAGTTTTCATGAGTTTGAGAATTTTTTACAGATAAAATTATTGTAAATACAGAGTTCATCAATATTTATAATTAAAAAATAAATTAAAATGTCTCAAATTCATTAAAGTCGATGCTTATTACGTGATTTTTGAGCACATATTAGAAAACCGAAAAAAATATACTATCATATCCGTCTGAGTTCAATACAAAAATGTATTCTACAAACAAATTAATGTCAACATATATTACTGATTAATTACTCCTTACTAAACTTAATAGATGACAAACGCCTCACTAGAGCCTATTCATTTTATAAACAATATTAACTAATTATGGGTTGAGAGTAGTTTAAGTGGTAAAACAATCATTTGTCGTCCCAAGATTTTGTGTTCGATTCTCACCTATATCGAATATTTATGTTGAACAGATACTAATGAGTATTCTTAGACTATATCAAAAAAAAAAAAAAACTAATTAGGCTTCTAATATTTTATTTTTTAGTAATGATATTGAATTATTATATTAAAATTTAATTTAGGTATTTAAAGTGCAAAACTAGAATACATATATATTATTAATAGAAATGACATTTATTTGGTATAAATAAAACACGAGAGGATATAATGCATGAGAAAAAGTGTTGGAACACATAATTTCTTCTTTATTTTTTTTCATTTCCAAAGTAAGAAGCCTAATTGTCGAAGTCGCTCTTAAACCTTTTCTTTCCCTCTCACCGGATATATACCACCACTTGTAGAATCATATGAAGACTACCACCTAGCTTAATAAATTCATTTGCCATGTCTTGGACGTGGACCTTGAAAAACCCCTACAGACAAATCAAGGAGTTCATCATTTCTCCCCCTACCGCCCTACGTACGTACCTGGCCTGTAGGATCCGCTCATCACATGATAAAACTAATTGTGCATCAACCTCTTAACTACAACCCTTATGCTATGCCTAACTAGGTCACGCTTCATGCAAGTACTACTACCACTGCATTACCTTCAAAACCTATTGTAAAACCTAGCTATGCGCCTTCTGAAACAAACAGAATTATATCATTTATTTAGATTATACATCTAATTGTTTAAATTATTTTATTACTTACGAAATTACTTATTAAACCAGATAATTAATTATTACATGTATCTAAGACACGGAAACTTAAGTGATACTGGACTAGTGGTAGACAAAAGGTTTAGCTTTTCCCATAAAATTAGAATTGAGGAAATTTATTGGGATTAAAGAAAATAAAAAGGGAAGAGCAATGTCAATGCCGGGCTCAACTAAACCACACATCCGAAACCTAAGCGATGGAGTAATAATTAACATAAAATGTCCGGCAGGGTAACGGGTAAACTGGAAAAAGCAACCTCGAGTACAAAAACCAAACAAAAAGCAGACTGAAAATCATATCATATCAAATCAAAACCAGAGAGATTGTTGAATGAAGAAATTGGAAAGGAGAAGCTAGTCTAGCTGCTAACACAATATAAGCACATTACCATATGTAGCATAAAACACATTCTTCGAGAAACACAGTAAAAATTCAAATGTTAAACAAATTACTAACATATATTACTAATTATGATACTTAATTAATTAATTTATAAGCAAATTACAGAATCTTGTTTGAAACTTGTACAAATTAGTCAACTCCATCCCAACATCTTAACGAACTCTCTCTCGTTGAGCTATTTAGTCCAATAGGTTACTTCTAACAAAACAACATCACTGATTAGCAATTATAACAAGAATGTTAAATCAAGGTTTTGAAATATGAAGAAAAAAGACAAATCAGCAGCCGAGATAGAGGATTTAATGATTAGTTAAACTACCATTAATTAATTTGTGCAATATCTTTAAGGCCTTGGGGGTGGAAAGAATTGAGTACCCGCCATGAAAGCATTGAGTGGAGTTGGATATGTAGGGGAAGAGTCAAGCCACGTCACTCCTGGTGGATTAGTCGTGGTAGTAGTAATAGTGGTGGTGACGGGAGCAGTTATGAGATTGAGGGGCTGTTGTTCTGCATCACCACTGGTGGAGTTGTCACCGCCTGCAGCCGCTATGTAACGGTTTTCAGGGCCTTGATCATAAAGTAGTCCCTTGAAGACATGGCCTCCGATGTTAACAGCCGCTTGATAAGCATATTGCTCTGCTGCATCATCCATTGCTCTCACATTTACGCATCGAAACATTGCTGATGTGCTCACTTCTGCTGGAAATTGTCCTCCTACTTCTAGCCCTAGCCACACTCATACCAATTTAATTAGTCTCCAAATACAACCATTTTTAATCTTTATACAAGATCATGCATAAATTAAAGCAAATTATAATTGGTAAATATAATAAATAGACCTTTGGGTCACTACAAAACAAATATATTAACATCATAACAAAAGACTTAATTTCGCAACCTGAGATTAATTAGTATTTATTCCGAGAAATATTGTATTTAGTCAAATAAAATCATCTCATGTCTCCATAACAAGAGATCTAGGTTTGGATCTTACCGTATAGATTTCGTAATTTAGCATTAGAAAAAAGATATTATACAGTAATTATGGTTAACCTGAACTGTGGGTTGGCAAACGAGAGCAAGTGAGTGGATTCTCTCTTGGCCTCTTACAATGATCAGATCCTCTCATCAAACTCAACTGATTTTGCTGTTGATGCTCATGTTGTTGGTGTTGTAAAGAAGAAGAGAGTTGTAACTGTTGTTGCTTCTCGCGTCTTTTGGCCGCAGGAACCCAAGTGCTCTTAACATGAGTCTGGCAATGAAACCCTCGACTCTTACAGCAAGTCCTGCACCTCATGTGTAGACAATCTTTCTTAGCTTGGTTTCCACAATCTTGACAATTAATACTACTATTACAAGTACTACTACCCCCTATCATATTGTTATTGTTTGCAAGAACACTAGATTGTCTCATGTGAAGACCAAACCCTGAAGAGGATGATGATCTATATAGAAATGTGTGATCATTATGATCGGTTGTATTACTAGTTCTTCTAGCAGAGCCACCAACTAGAGAAAGATCCACATGATCTTGAACTTGTAACTTTTGTTGCTGGTGTAATTGATAGTATTGTTGCCATAGCTCAAAACCCTTGTTATAGATCTCTTCGTTTTTGAACAAAAATAAACTGTTGTTTTCTTGATTTCCTTGATCTTGTTGTTGATCTTTTCCTCCTAGTGTAAAGAACCCTGACATTTTCTACTGTTTTTGTACCCTAATCTTGACAACACCCCCATGTATATACATATAGAGAGAGTATCAAAACTTATTAATTCTATGAATTACTATTAGATGCTATATTGAGAGAGAGAGAGAGGGAGAGAGTGAATGAGAGAAAGAGAGAGAGACTTGTGGATATAATTGAGTAAGGGTTTGGGGTTAGGTTTCTGAAAGTTTCAACTTTCAATTCTGTGTTTAGTTTGTTTAATGCAATAAATAAAGGCAATGTCCCCGCCGCCATGGATACTGGAGTAACTGCAAGCTTCTCTCTCTTCTTTTCTCTCTCTTTAAAATCACTCATATATACTGTCAACTGTGTAGCTAATTGTTTTTTTTTTTTTTTTTTTAAACTCTACTTTATCACTGTTCCCACTTACTACTTCTCTACAGTTGTCTGTCAGTTTGTATGGAAATCTCATCTGCAAAGACCAAATCTTAGCCGTTGCATGTCAATCGCAAGGTCACTTCGCAGTCCACGTGGCAATGCACCAGCCTTTGCTTATTCGTCCTTGTTGCGGAAAACACGCTTTGCTTTTTTTTTTTTTTTTTTTGTTTTTGCTTCTGACTGTTGTTTCTCCTATAAAACATTTTTATTCGTATCATTTGTTTATTTATTTTCAATCATCAAAGCAGCCTTAACAGGACACATTTGTACGTGAAATTCGGAATTCTTTTGGATTCTGCATTTTCTTTTTTACCTTTGGGCTTTGTCTCGTAGTCCCTCGGCTCTATATTAGCTAGTCATTAAAGTATACTGGAGGTTACTGCTGGACCTGGTGAAGTAAAGAGAAAGAAAACTGTAATTTAGATATCTTCGAATTAAAACTGAAGTTAAAAAAATATTATTGCTAAGAAAAGAAAAGTTATCTATAAATTATTCAATAATCGGATGGAATAACTTCAAAATGTTAATATATTCGCAATTTGTAAACTCAAAAACAACTTCCAAATGAATCGTAATCAATGAAAATCGAAAACAAAATTCAAAGTTTACATTGAAAGTGGAAAATGCTGATAGAATCAACCGAGTTAAAGGGCATAAGAGACTGAAAAATATCTCACATAGGGCTAATACCAATTAAAAGAGAAAAGATAAAAGGAAAATGCTAGGTATCCTGAATTTCACCAATAATTTCAAGAAAGATCGATCCAATTGAAAGGCAAGAGAAGAAAAGAGAAGAAAAAATATTACCAAGAAGGAAGCATAATCGTGAATGGTTAGCGATTTTATTTTTTTTACAGAAATTAATCATTTGCTCGAAAGATTACAAAGGCAACGTTTTCTGTTTACCATGCAGTTACCAAGATTTACCGTTCGAATGAAGAAAATACAAACATATACTATACTACTAACGTAAAACAACACACTAGCTATTTGGCTTTCTGTTTCGAGGTCAACATTTCACCTTTCATGGCAATGGATGGAACTGAAATTTTTACTGTAAGAAATCTTTGCACGCAAGGTAGATAGAATTGTCATATACTACTGCATACTCTGCATACTACAATTCACTGTTTCCAAACTATTACTAGTATTTACCGCAAGATTTTAATGCTGCTCTTGCGGGCAAGGGCAACAATCCTTTTACGTGAGGGGCTGAGCGCACACATACAGTATTCAGTGACCTAGGTAATCCTTTTTATCAACTTATATATGACGTACTACTAAAAGGAAACCCCTTTGCGAAGTCTCAGTGTACTCGTAGTTTTAAACCCTAATTTTATAAATTAAACCAAAAAACTAAAATGTTCAGTATTATTAAATTGGTTTTTGTATTATTTGCCTAAAAGCAAATAAGAATCATGAAAATTTATAAATTTAAATCTTAATTAGTGTACTTTTTGTGAATGCAGTAAGCTTACCACTACTTAAAAAACAGAACCAATCAAAACAGATTAAACTTTTAAATTTTCGCGCTTATTGTGTGCTCTTGGGTATATCATAGAAAATTCGTTAAGGAATCAATAAAAAATTTAAATTTTCTTTTTTTTGAACAAATAAAAAAATTAAATTTATAAATTTTCGCGGTTATTATGTTATTTTGAATATATGGCAGAAAATTCATTACTAAATATATGACTTTCGTTTGCATAAACTATAAAATTTTCAGTTAATTTCGTAGATTAGCTTGAACTATGCTTTCAGACACCCGCACTAATGTGACTAAAAAGGAAACTGAAAAACCATCAAAATTGAAATGGAATTGATGGTCGATCTCACTTCAATTTAATACACATGCCTAATCATTATCTTTAGAAATCCAATATTACAAAATTGTTCAAAAGGAGTAGTGGACGGGGGATAGGGTAGGATAGGACCATCCTTAAACTTGCAGTTTTTGCTTGGGATTCATGCTAGTGACGCTACATATGCCTACCCTAAACTCATTATTACTACTATTATACACATCAAATTCATAATCATGCTGCTGATAATGGAACATACTGTTAGTTCAGAGCTCATTACTCTCAATCAAGCACGTGAAAGGGCCTAATTACCAATTAGTGGCCATTTAACTATACACTTCCGATTTTTTAAATTAATAATTACAGTAATACTTTATCACTGAATCTAAAAGCTAATTATCGTGTGATAGTAGATATATTGATGTGTTGAAAATAATAATAATAACTGCAAGCGCAGTGTTTAGTTGTAGCAATCATAGATCGATCCACAGAGACTATGAATTTTCAAAACCCTAACAAATAAATCAGGCGAACTAGACAATTAGATTTAAGATGATATTGTTTAACCTAATTAACAAATAATATGGAAAACCTAGGAATCCTAATCCATTAATCAATCACAATTAATATCAACTCGCCCTAAAATCAATTCTCTTTCCTTCACAAATAACATAAATCAATTAACGAGACAAGCATACACTATGAAACTTGTTATCTAACAAT